>JAWRVF010001211.1:78124-93767 GCA_036785485.1 Physcomitrellopsis africana | reverse complement strand
GGTCCTGATGTGGGTTGTGTAGTAGCAGAGGTCACTTCTGAGATACGAAGGCACATAGAAAGTCTTGAATACCGGAAGACTTATACTCCTGTTCTTCGGACATTTTTCTTCTAAAACATCTTTTGTTTCATGCTTTAATCCTTCAAAATCTGTCATGCCTTTCTTTCGAGCAGTTTGTATAATTGAGTTAGAGCGAGTGTGTCTGACGACCTTACTCGTTAGGCCTATTCATCAAACCATATCTTTGAATAACTCATCCCATTTCCGTTTGCGTCGAGTGGGAGCTTAACTGATGCTGAAAACATCTCTCCACTTGCAGCAGCTGCTGAGTATGTAGGGGCCCAGGTCGACACTGCCTTTGTTAGCGCTAATAATGACGCTTATGAGATTGGTACAGATGAAGACTTCGTAACTGCGTCGGAATATGAGATGCCTTCAACTTCTGAAATGGTGAGAAGTTCGACTTTGAAATTAAACAATTTCTACTTTTTCCCTATGAGAAGTGTAATCATCCGATTCTTTTCTAAGTGTCTTATCTGCTGGTAAAAGCTGTGCGTTAAATCCATTCTTGTGAGTGTTAATACAGTTCTGGATCAGCAGTTAAATCAGAAGAGAGAGGTTTTATGATCGGCTACATAAGTGGACAGCTGTACTGGATTGTAATTGTTAGGCCGTTTATATCAATGCTAAATTGGATCTTGTCCTGGGAGGAGACACTGACCATATTAAAATCACGAACATTTTGGCAGTGGAAGGATGGGTATGTTTGGGTAGAACAGGCAATACATAGCATCTGCATGGATGTGGTGGGTACATTCAATATTCTGCAGGGAATCGGAATCATCCGTTTGGTGATGCTTTTGACCGACACTACAAGCATTCAAAGTGCAATTGGTTTTCCTGTGCTGAAGTCTCAATTTTGATTTTTCTAATCTGAACGGCAGGAGTTCAATTTTGTCATACTCAGTTTCTGAAACACAGATAAATTGAAAGTCACGATATTGAGATAGGGAGTGCCTGTCCGTAGCGATGGGTCCTGACATGGAACGTAGTTTCAAACAAGGATCAGTCAGCTTGGTTTTTAAGCGCAGAATACTTTGTTGCCATTGGTACTTCCGACTAATACGAGACCATTCTTTGAATAAGTGTTTTGATTAACTTTTAAATGACTGGACCTTTCCAGTGAAAGAAGACTCTGCATACTACTCTAATGGATCATGCGTTATCTCCAAGAAATGAACAGCTTTGTCGTCGTTCTAGGAACGACACGTAATAATCATCACCACTTGTAGAGAAGATAATAACTTTAAATTTTTTCGTAAGGAAGTCTAAACGAGAGCTCCGTGTGTTATTATTCAATGTCTGGTTGCATAAAAAGGCACACGGACTTTTTTGGGTTCCTTCGTGAAGCAATCTCAATGGCATAACCGACAATGTTATCCAATACAGTGGTCCCTCCAGTGTGTCATCAAGATTAGGGTGTCTTTTTATGCTTCTTGTGAGGATTTAAAATCAGAAACAGATATCTGAATTTTCAACTAAGTGCTGGGTGTTCATCATATGTTTATCAAAAGCTATGTTGTAGGATTATAACTCTACACAAACTCAGTCACATTGTTCAATTTATTTTGGTTACTGTACTATTCGGGTTCTCGTCGTAAGTAAATTGATGCTCAATCTTCCCAATTTCATTTATAAACGTTTAAGTTCCTCTGTAAGTATTTGAAGTTTCTAGAAATATGGCTTCGATACCCACGTACTAACTCCCTGAGCACTTGCTGTCAAGTGTACGATGAAGTATGCATCAGGAGACACATTCAAAGGGATAAGCAGAAGTCTCTAAATGATAAGCTCTAGGCCAGGTTTGATTCAGTTGTTGTATCTCTGCTCAAAATTTTGCTTAATTTATGGGAGGTACACGCAAGACTGTGAAGAAGGTGCCATCAGCCTTTCGATTTCAGCCGATGTCGCTCCATATGCATGCAGTTAAATACTGTTGTTCGACCTATGTGTGAATAAGAAGCTGCATAGGGCCCTGACCGTGACCTAGTAAATGATGACTTGATAACTTCACGTTTAAGAGAAGCTTCCCTACAAGAAACGAGGAGTAGGGTCACATAGACAATTATATAATTCAGCCGAGGATAGGAGATTGACTATTATGTTGTTTCCACAAATACTACAGTATCTAAGGACTCGAATCCAGGCCTCTCCTTTTGAAATGTTTCGCATGTGTTGTGCGTTCAAGATGAATACAGTGCCTATGCACAACATATATTTACCGACAACTCAAGTGCACTCCAATTTTCTATGCTTCGACACCTTCCTGGTAAGCTGTAGAAGTTTTCTCTGCGATCCAAGATAACCGGTTGAATTTTGTGAAAACGTGGTCCCATTTGACAGATTGTCGTCGAGGTTGGGCACCGTAATCGAAGGAAGACAAATTAAAGAAATCCTTGCAGAAATTATCCTTCGCAATTTCCGCCTTTCTTTTTGTTAGCTGCATTGTCACTTAAACCCTTGCACAAGTATAAGTATCGGCTTTCGACAGGGCTCAGATCATCACATCCAGCTCCATTGCTCTCTGACACTTCCTACAACCCACGGTTCTGTGGCAGCAGCAGCACATATACTTTCTAAGATGGCGTCTCTACACCAGGCCAGGTTTGCAGCACAATCAATTACCTTGTTGCATGGGCACTGACACTCTTCTCTGAGTCTAATGAAGCACGCTTCTTCTCTTACGCAATGAATCTCGTCGCACTCGTATGACACTTGCTGAATGTGAGATGACTATATTCTTCATGCAGGTCCCCTAGGTTCACAGCCCTGATCATTCTCATCGTGGCGCTCGCTGCACTGTCCTTCTTCGCTGCTCCTGCCGACGCTCAGTGCAATTGCACCAGCGGCAAAATGAATCAATCAGCCAGATGCTGGTACGGCGGCCCAGGAACTGGATCCAGCGTCACAGTGCCATCTGGAGGTACCTATTCCATTAACTGCCAAGCCGTGGGCGGAAGCGTGGGTGGCAACAACTACTGGAACAGAATCCGGTATAACGGACAGTGGTGCTACATGAACGACTACTATATGACCACCGGGTGCGCGACCAAGTGCTATAACCTTCCATGCTGCAGCGGTTACAGATGTTAGCCGGGGCTGCTGCGCAATGATACCCACCGCAGCGGCTGAAACGCTGCTGCGATTCAGTTAAAAAATCTTTGACTGTTCTTCGGGATGATATAAATATGTGATGTTTGTGCAGCTTAAATATCGCGATGTGCTAGTGCATGCTAGTGAAGTCGTTTTACAATAATCTGAGGTCCGACTGAGTTTCTCTAGTTGGGGTGCTCGCGTTGCCTGGTTCATCGATCTAGGCACGGCGTTGTCGATTGGCGTCGGCCGACAGCGCAGCGGATGTCGTCGTTTCTAGTGTGTGTTTTCGATTGCCGCGTGGCTGCTTTAGTGCTTTCTAAAGCTGAGACCCAGGCATGGTCTGGTAATTGTGAGGGCGTTTGTGAGTTTTAATAAATTCAAATCCGGTCCAGGATATTTTATATAACCCAACCCTTTAATTCGCTACTCATGTCGGGACTTGGCCATTATCTGGTCCCACAAACAAACAGACAAACAAACCAAAATATGCATGAGCTTGTATGTAAATTTTTGGGGCGTTTTTGAGAAGATCGTATTCACAAGCTACTGCAAGTGATGGCATACAGGATAATGTTTTTTTTCACATTCTATTGATGCATTGATTTTGGTTTTTGTAGATAGTTTGCTGAAACTCTCACTTGTTTGTATTTATTTATTTATTTATTTGTGCATTAATGGAATTGAATGAATGTTCTTATGTTTGTTTAACAAGATTATATCTTATATATTTTGTATTTTATGTAACAGTTAGATCTGATTGGTGATAGTAGTGGAAGGGATTTTTGAGATTGTTGCACTTAATAACAATTTGCAATAATAGAAATGTAAAACATAAAATGGATATACATACTTAGCAAAACATCATGCAACAATTTATATGCTTCATGCAATGCATTATACCAAATGAACAAACTTTGGTAAAACGCTATGAGGTTGGATAATTTGTATCTTTAAAGATCCTAAACATCCACAAAAATAAAAGAAAAAAGAGAATAGAAAAATGATGCAGAGGAGTGAATAAGAAGTCCCAGGTTATCAGAATAATTAGTGAAAAAAAAAGGAAGATAACATAACTCTCCAAATGTGTGTATATTTAGAAGAATGTAATATTATCATAACCATCTCAATTTTATTTATAAAAAATTAAACAATGCTGAATTGTAGCATGGAGAAAGGTATGGCTTTGGTAAGCTTGAAATAGTCCATACATAAAGTTATGGGTTTTCCAAGAAAACAATTTGACTTGGAACTGTACTGAGATGTACAAGAATAGAAGGTTTGCCAAATCTTATGAAGAGTACTACGGCAAGGACTAGCGTCAGTCATAATATTCTTTGGGAATGTCCCAAAAGTCTTGGCGAGGTTTTCTATAAAAGTCCAAATTTTAAAAGCAAAATACGAATATTCAAATCTTGCTCTGTTCCACTTGCCATATATTTTCATTTTGCAAAGATATATTACAAAAGTTATATATTTTTAAAATTTAATTTCTTAACAAAATGAGTACATGTTGAAAAATAATATTTAATGTTATTCACTGCACACATGAATACTTTGGGTTTCATAATATGTATTGAATGTATTTCTGATGTGATGTTGTAAGTTCCACAAAGTTTTGAATTTAAATAGGTATTAAGATTTTACAATCTAAATCATTATACACTTAAAATATTTTTTTATTTAGCTTTTAGAACATAATTAGCTATTATGTGAAATGTAGTTCAATAATAATAATAATAATAATCTTGTATTTATTAGTTGAATTATGAAAGGAAAAAAAATAAACCATATATGTGCTTTTTTAATAATAAATATATTTTGAAAATGTGATTTTTATAATCAAAACAGGAATTCCTCAAAGAATGGTGAAATGTTTAACCACAACAACAACAACAAAAAAAAATTATAGCTTTAATTTAATATTTCCTACTTGCATAATTTTTGTAATTATTAAAAAAAATTATTTATTTTATCCACTATTAATTATATTGCATCAAAAATTATATAATTCAATTTTTTTAGTTAAGCAGTTGCTCTGTAATGAAAGAATATAATATAAAAAACAAGCATTATTCATGAGGGTATTATTATTCTTAATGTGGAGCTTGAAGCATAATAAATAATATTACAAATTTCTTATTGTAAATCTTGATATATCACCTATCATTATTTACATATTTTTCATATTTCTTATATTACTGAAACAAGTTGTAAGCAGTATACTTTTGAATTCCAAGTGCACAATTTCTCCTGTATCAATCTTCTTAGAAAAATTGTTTGCTTGGTTCAATGATTGAAAACAAAGTATGTTGGGCATATTTTTTCACATCTTAACTTAGTCTATAAAAGAAAATATCTTCAAGACTGCATGATATTCTAGTTGATATTAAATTCAAATTGATAAAATTATAAATACACCATTAAAACACATATTATATTTGGTAATGTGAAATATGTAATTATTGTAAGAAAACCATCTAAATTATGTGATAATAAACATATGGAGATAAAAATAATAACATGTATATAAAAGACTTATATAATAAATACCTAAATAAAATCTTCATTTTGCTTAAATATATATGATGCAACAAATCAATAATCAATGATTAAAATTAAAACAAAAGACCATTATACTAAAAAATTTAATTAATCTTTGAAGTAAAATAAAATTATATCATAAAAATAGGATGTTGCTAATGCCACCACAAGCTGCCCTAAACTTATGTTGTACACCACAATTCATATGATGGAATATTAATATATATATCTCTAAAGAATGTGCACTTTATCCATTGTGGTGTACATTAGAAATGTTTCTTAAACTGCATTGTGGTGTGCAACATAAGTTTAGAGAAACTTGTAGTAGCATTATCAAAAATTATGATTGCATGTAGTAGATGGTAGTTTGTGGTGGTAGTAGCATTATCTTTAAAACATACATAAATAAATAAATAAATAAATCAAATGATTAGTTAACTTATTAAATATATCCATATACATTTATATATCAAAAAAATTAAACTAAAATTTTAAGATTTAACTTCCTTTGATATATTTAACTAATAAAAAATATATCAAATGTAAAAAAATTAGACAATGAAGGGTTGTTGAATTGCTTGCAAATCCATGAATGCCACATTTAATTACTTTTAGAAAAATGGCTTGATTTTAAAATAATAATTTTGGAGTTTCAAAAAAAATTTGACAAAATTTCTTTAAGTTTTTAATAGCAAGAAAAAGAGTTTTTAATCCTTTGATAGAATAATATCTTTTTTTGAAGAATCTATAAAAGATCTTTCAACAAAGATGCCTTTTTAAGATGGCTTATTAAGCCTTTGTACAAAAGATCCTCTAATAGAAGGTGCTCTTTTCAAAAGGCTCTTCATATGAAAGTTTGTAAATTTTTAAATTTTTTTTTATTAATAGCCTCTTTTAGTAGAAATTCCATTGAAAGCTTCTCCAATTATGACCAAACAATAAAATATATTACAATTGATGTAGAGAATGCACGATATATATCTAATTTTTTAAAAATAAGCCAAATGCTTTATTTATATAAATGATAGTACAAATATGCCCCACAACTAATTAAAATATATATTTCCATGTACTAAAATATATAATTCTATTTAACATAAAAGTCCTACCAAGTATTTGGACGTGATGATAATATATTTAATATACCTAGGTTTAAGAATCCTATGCCTAAATTTATCATTTATTTTATTTAAAAAAAAATAATAAATAAATAAAAAAAAATCTTATGGAGTTGTAATATTAAAAGATAATAAAAGTATATAAATATTAGAAATGATATTCCGTTGTTTTCACAATACAAACTTTTTTAAGTTATAAAAATAGAAAATAATATGACAAATCTCTATTAAATATATTTTAATATCTATAGTCATCTACTATAAGAACTTGATTGGATTTACAACATTGTCTTGCATTTTGCTAGTAAAAGAAGACATCAAGGTTTTTGAAGAAAAAATGATAATTTTGTGGTTAACAACACTTATTTCGTCCATTTATAAATATTAGTTTTTTTTTTTATGTCCTTAGGAAAGATGAATTGAATGACCTTCTTCAAGCAACCTAAGACCATGGAAGACCATATTCCAATATGAAAGTATTGAAGCAAGTAGTAAAAAAATTGTTTAAGCCCTAGTCACACTTTGATATTTTTGCCACTATTAAAAGGAAGCGGTAAATACTTGTCATATTGCTCAAAACATAATATACCATTTACTAATAAGATAATCACTTTCTTAAAGTGAATGTCTACTTCTTTTTTATTGTTTGTTACTGTGTATTACATAAAATAAACTTTAAAGAACAAAATTAGATAGAAAGCAATGGTATTCACTTTTTGAAATAAAAAATAGAGTTGTAGCAAATAAAAGAATAAAAGATAGAAGCCTTTAAGTAATAAATTTCTACTACACAAAAGTCTTATTAGAGACTCTTTTTATATTTATTAAAAAAAAAATCAAAAAAAAAAATTTAAACAAACCTAAAAGTTGAAGGCTTTTATAATGTGTTGAAGTAATTTGTTTCTTTTATTTACATAATACTAACAATTTGACAATAGATTGGCATTCACATACAGTAAAACTACTTGATTTGATAGAAAGAGTCCTTAAAGCTATGACTAAAGAATATCACTCTAAAATATATCATGTTCTCTTAATCATGTCTTAGGCTGAATAGCTTATAATTCAATATTTAGAAGGTTCTTTTTTGGATTGTCATTAATAAATAAGATATAATCTGTATTTGGAAGATTTCTTGCATGGAATGGAACCTTCTTTATATTCTTTAAAAAATAAGCCTTGACTAGATTATCTTCTTTGATAATTTCTGATAAAGTACAAGCTTCTTGATCCATAACAAAGATTTGAGACCTATTAAATAAAGTTCCTCTCAAAATATTATTGATCATATTATTAATATTTTTTTTAATAGCACAACTCCAAAAGATAATATCTACACTTTAATAAAGCCAATTAAGAAATATAATATAGCCATCCTTTAGTTTGTGGATATTGCCATTCTTGATTTGATATACTAAAGGTCCATTTAAATCAAAAATGATAGTGTATCTTGATTATAGCTTTTTATTTTTAAATAGATTATTTAAAAAAAAATTATCATATTGTATCTATAAGAAATTAAAAATAAGAATATTAATAATTGTGTATGTTCTTTAAAAACTAATAATTTTATATTTATATTATTTATAAATTTATCTTTTATTTAATTAATTATAAAATTATTATATATTTAATATATAAAAGATATTAATAATGTATTTTTATACAAATTATTATATTAATAGTAAAATAAAAATATCAAAGATGTATATATTAAAATTTTAAAAATACTATTAATGATTTAATATAAATCTAAAGATAACATCTATATATTAGATTCTATTGATTTTTTTTTATTAGTATTCTAAAGAACTTTTAGAGATGCATTAGTTGATCTTCTAATACGACTTCCTTTTTTAGAGCCTTTTCCAATATAGGATTGAAAAGATTCAAACGGCCCACTCAAACTTATGCAAGTGTTGTCATCTGCATCAATAGCTTTGTCTACCCTCACTGCTACCAATGATGTTGAATTATCCAATTGAATCACCCTTGCAATGATTTTTGAATTTATTTGATCCCTTGTGATGTATTGACATAACAACCTATTAAGAATGGACTTCTATATCTTCAAAAGCCTTTGGCCATAGCAATGATAGTCTTTTCACATTTGATCCTTGATGCATCCAAACATCATGTAATATTGTAGCAATAGCTCTAACATCCTCTTCATTCAATTATATATCCATATTAGATCGTTTCTTAGTGAAACTTCATATTAGCAATTGCGACTAAGAGTTTATATCTATTAATTAAAGATTCCAATGTGGCTGAATATAACAATCATTACTTTATAATGAAAACATAAAAACAAAGAAGATTACAAAAGCTGGGTCATTTCAAGGATCCTTAAAGATATACTAATTCTTCAAATATTTTGATAATAAATTTTAAAAAATATATATATTTTATAATCTCATATTTTATATAAATAAAATTATATATATTTTAATTTCATTATGTTTACTAATACAACAAAATAATAAGGGCTTAAATATTGATTCATAAATTTGGAGCACTGTCCAAGTTAAAGTACAAGTTTTGGTCTTTAATTCTAGTAATTTGAGCCTAAGGGCCACATCTTGAATTATCATCAACCGTCTCTATAGCAACTAGTTCTTCAACTTTTGTACTTTTGGATGCTAGCTTTTTTTTTATAATTTATTTTTTATAATTTATTTTTATTTTTATAATTTCTTCTAAAATCTCTACTATAATTCCCTTCATAAATTCTTCCTTCTCCTATGAGATCATTGGAATTTATTCCTCATGCTTCTTATTCTTAGCCACTTATTCCTCCTCTCTAATCTTAGATGCTTGCTCTTCTTTTGTAACATTAGCCAATCGCTCTTCTTTTCTTATCTTGGTAGTATATTCTTCTTTTTATATTGTCTTGTCAACTTGTTCTTCCTCCATCGTTGCCTTAATTTCATCTCTTGCAGTACTTTTTTTAAGCCTTAGTCTTATTTTTCTTTACTTTTGCTTCTTTCTTGGCCTTCTTCATTGCCTTTTTCTCTTGCTTCTCTTCTTTTTTAATAAATGGGCTTTCCAAAATTGTCACAAAAATGTATTAAATTCTATCCTCCAAAGCCATTGAAAAATCCTCCAATGTAGTGATAAGACTACTTGGTCGCAAGAATTTAACAGTATGGTCGATCCTCTCTTCTTCATTTAAAAGGATCATATCATAACATCTTTGAATTTCCAATTCAATTGAATTGGGAATGTCAAAAATAGAGAAGATCTTTAAAATACAATGTGTTATGTATTTTACTAGTTCTTCACCATCTTTGTTATATATCACCTCTAAAATATTCACACTTCAGTATTATGTGGTAAGATTTTTTTATCTAAAAATATATTAGATATCTAGCTAAAGAAAGTTTATCTATAATTTATAAACTAGGCTTTATTAAATAATTTTTTTTATAAAGAGAAAAAATAAATATAATAATATTTAAAAATATTATATTAATAAAAATCTCTTACATTTAAGCAAGTTTGTACATAAAGTTTTTCTATAGCATCTAAAAAATCCTTAACATCCTTTTCTATGCCAAATCATAATCAACCAATTATTGGTAAGTTAGATTCTTAATAACTTCTAAAAAAATCTATAATCTCTTTTTCAAATCTCATCTTTATATCAAAAAATTTATTATAGCTTCATATATCTAATTTTTCACCTTTATAAAGTCTTGGCTCCCATGAACTTCTTTAATTTGTACAAAATGCTCAAATTATAACAAAACCCTTTAATAACTTATTCACCTACAAAAGATTGATTTTTTCTTGAATTTTAGGATCTAATAACTTTTATTTTAGCCATTTAGTTTTTGGCAAATTTCTTGATATTGTAGCTTATACCTTTAAGCTTCACCATAAAAAAAATCAATTATAGATTCTCTTATGATCATCTAATATCTCAAAAATCTTAATAGGTACTTAAAACCTTAGTTTATAGACATCTGAGCACTATTTTCTTCATATCTCAAAATCCCAAAAATTTAATACTACAAAATTTTTGTATATAGCTTTGTAACATAATAATACATACTTTAAAAAAATGTAGAGCCAAAACCTTGTCAAATTGCTTAAAATATAGCTCAAAACACTTTCACTAATTAAACATGTCACTTATTGTCTTTAGATTGCAAGTATTGATTTTAACTTCCAATATTTCATTCATCTTAGCTTAGAATTTATTGAGCCTATATAAAAAGTATAGCAAAAAAAGTGCTCTCTTCAATTCCAATTGTCAATCTTTTATTGCTCTTTGTACACATGAATTATACCTCAAAGAATGATAGTAGGTACAAAATTGACATCTTGATTTTGAGCACCTATATTTCATTTATAAAAACTCCAAATCATTCAAACATTAAAGATTAAGAACAGCAAATTTACTAGGAAAAATTCTATTTCCTAATAAAACCTTAGACAACCTCCTTGAAGCCTATTAGGTATGACTTTTGGCCAATAGGAATGGAGATTTCCATCATCTATCTCAATTCATCCATATAGATGGCTTAATTATTCTTTTTGATATTAAGATCTTTTTTTAAATATTTTTCTAATATGATTTATATAATATGTATTCTAAATATCGAATAAAAGAAATAAATAAGATTTCAAGGATCACCAACGTCTAACAAAGGTGACTCAAAATATATAAAAGTTATTATCAATATAAAATCAACCTCAAAATTCACTATGTTGGACATATGCATGAAGATATTTATACATACTTTAGTCATCTTTCAAAGGCTTTAAAAACAATAAATACATTTATTTTTATAAATTTCATGAAATCCTTTATATAATCTTAAGAATTGAAATGTCATAAATATATAATAAAAGAAGATTTTAGAAGATTTTTAAAGATTTTATTTAATCTTAAAAGATTTTAGAAGGTTCTATTTAGTCCTAGAAGATTCTACTTGGTCTTAAAAGAATTTAGAAAATTTTTAATGATTCTAAAAAGATCCTAATAGATCCTAGTAGGTTCTTAGAAGATTTTAGAAGGTCTAAGAAGGTTCTAAGAGATCTTAGATGGTCATAGAAGGATTTTAGACTTATATCACTTCCAAGCATTAAAGAAACTCTTCAAAGAGCTTCTTTGTATCTAATATATATAAGAGTTGAGGCTGAAGGGATATTTAGTCTTGGCAACATAATCCTTATGGCTTAGCTTAGATCTTCTAGTTTTGTTCTTATACCTTATTGGAGCTCCTTATATATGATATAAAATGAACCTCTTTTATTTTAATTCTTTAAACATTTGGAATCTTATTTTTCTTGAGTGGTGTGTCTATAATAATATATCAAGATTAACATAGTATAATATCAAAGCTTGGTTTTTTTGGATAGAGAGTGAGTTATCTCTCTTCTTAGAAATATTGTAGTATTCTAGAGGTTGCAGATTATCTTCTTTTAGACCAATATTATTTTTAATTTTTTATATTTATTTTTTCTTATTTTATTTCTATGACAAGAAGTAAAGAGTTTAATTTGATAAATTCCAAAGAAGCCAAATTGGATTCAAATATAAATAGTTTTGAAGCATTGAGAATGAAATCAAAGATTTTGTCCAAGTAAAATGAAGAACTTTATATGACCATACATAGTGGTCAAAGAATAGAACTATTTTAGCTACTATTATAAGTCACATTAGAAATTCTATTACCAAGATCTACTTCATTAGAAGATTAATATATTTGAGACAATAATTCAATGTCAATAATAAAAGAACCAAGAATTAGCCTTCTAGAGAAGTTTGATAGAACTCGTTCAAAGTTTTGAGGCTTTGTAAATCAAATACAACTTATTATTTTATTCCAACCTCAGCAATATTCTATAGAAGCATCTTGTGTTGGTTTGATTAGAACCTTGTCTTCAAGTCAAGCTTTAGCTTGATTTGCTCCATTGTTTGAAAAAAAATTCTTCCATAGTACATAACTTTGAAATATTTTTGATAACCTTTGTGAAAGATTTTTGAAAATTATTTTTCAACAATTAAAATCCAAGCTCTTTAATAAAGAGTTTTTTTTATATTTATTTATGCTTTGAAATTTTGGCAATTATCATGTGATATCAATTGGGATAAAGACACATTGATAAGTCAATTTCATTGGAGATTATAAGACAATATATAAGATCTAATATTGTTTATATCTAATCCTCAAATTCTTAATGAAGCCATCAAACAAGCAATGAAATATAGTAATCAGCTATTTTAATATTGATAAGAAAAACGTCCATTATATATACTATAATTTTATATCAATTACTCAGCATCTTCTATATCTTCTAATTGTAGCAAATTGATGCAGTTTGCTTCAAATTTCTTTTTAAATAAGAGAAGAAGCAACAAAAAAAAAACAATTTATGTTTGTATTATTGAAAACCTGGCTATAAGGCCAATAATTGTCATAAAAAGCATTGACATACATATTAAATGAGAAGCATGGCCACATCAACAAATACTTTGTAAAAAAATAAGGATATGCAGCCACAATAGGGACCATGCAGCTAAATTCTTTTATTCCACAAATCAAAAAAGGTCATATATTATCATCTAACATTTCTTGTTGTTTTATCATACTAATAAATTTGAGTGCCCAAAAGTTCAAAATCTTTACTTTAGTAGATTCAAGAGCCTTTACTTACTTTATTGACTTAAAATTTTCAAAAATCAAAAAAATTCTTATAGTTAAAAAATTCAAAGCCATTTATATAGAAATCATAGATGGTCAACCCTAATTCTCTAGAAATATCATTTATGAAACCAATGTTGTGTTGTGATTTGGCTATCATATAAAAATAATATAAAAATATATTTAAAAAATAATTTATTACACAACTAAATGAGAATTATATTAATAGATTTTAATTGGTTACAAAATATGGTTAGATTACTATTCTGAAATGAATTTGCTGAAAAAGACTACTATTGAGGTTTATACAACCTCAATTTTTTTTTTTTTTTGATGGTGAATTTTGAGGTTGATTTTATATTGATAATAACTTTTATATATTTTGAGTCACCTTTGTTAGACGTTGGTGATCCTTGAAATCTTATTTATTTCTTTTATTCGATATTTAGAATACATATTATATAAATCATATTAGAAAAATATTTAAAAAAAGATCTTAATATCAAAAAGAATAATTAAGCCATCTATATGGATGAATTGAGATAGATGATGGAAATCTCCATTCCTATTGGCCAAAAGTCATACCTAATAGGCTTCAAGGAGGTTGTCTAAGGTTTTATTAGGAAATAGAATTTTTCCTAGTAAATTTGCTGTTCTTAATCTTTAATGTTTGAATGATTTGGAGTTTTTATAAATGAAATATAGGTGCTCAAAATCAAGATGTCAATTTTGTACCTACTATCATTCTTTGAGGTATAATTCATGTGTACAAAGAGCAATAAAAGATTGACAATTGGAATTGAAGAGAGCACTTTTTTTGCTATACTTTTTATATAGGCTCAATAAATTCTAAGCTAAGATGAATGAAATATTGGAAGTTAAAATCAATACTTGCAATCTAAAGACAATAAGTGACATGTTTAATTAGTGAAAGTGTTTTGAGCTATATTTTAAGCAATTTGACAAGGTTTTGGCTCTACATTTTTTTAAAGTATGTATTATTATGTTACAAAGCTATATACAAAAATTTTGTAGTATTAAATTTTTGGGATTTTGAGATATGAAGAAAATAGTGCTCAGATGTCTATAAACTAAGGTTTTAAGTACCTATTAAGATTTTTGAGATATTAGATGATCATAAGAGAATCTATAATTGATTTTTTTTATGGTGAAGCTTAAAGGTATAAGCTACAATATCAAGAAATTTGCCAAAAACTAAATGGCTAAAATAAAAGTTATTAGATCCTAAAATTCAAGAAAAAATCAATCTTTTGTAGGTGAATAAGTTATTAAAGGGTTTTGTTATAATTTGAGCATTTTGTACAAATTAAAGAAGTTCATGGGAGCCAAGACTTTATAAAGGTGAAAAATTAGATATATGAAGCTATAATAAATTTTTTGATATAAAGATGAGATTTGAAAAAGAGATTATAGATTTTTTTAGAAGTTATTAAGAATCTAACTTACCAATAATTGGTTGATTATGATTTGGCATAGAAAAGGATGTTAAGGATTTTTTAGATGCTATAGAAAAACTTTATGTACAAACTTGCTTAAATGTAAGAGATTTTTATTAATATAATATTTTTAAATATTATTATATTTATTTTTTCTCTTTATAAAAAAAATTATTTAATAAAGCCTAGTTTATAAATTATAGATAAACTTTCTTTAGCTAGATATCTAATATATTTTTAGATAAAAAAATCTTACCACATAATACTGAAGTGTGAATATTTTAGAGGTGATATATAACAAAGATGGTGAAGAACTAGTAAAATACATAACACATTGTATTTTAAAGATCTTCTCTATTTTTGACATTCCCAATTCAATTGAATTGGAAATTCAAAGATGTTATGATATGATCCTTTTAAATGAAGAAGAGAGGATCGACCATACTGTTAAATTCTTGCGACCAAGTAGTCTTATCACTACATTGGAGGATTTTTCAATGGCTTTGGAGGATAGAATTTAATACATTTTTGTGACAATTTTGGAAAGCCCATTTATTAAAAAAGAAGAGAAGCAAGAGAAAAAGGCAATGAAGAAGGCCAAGAAAGAAGCAAAAGTAAAGAAAAATAAGACTAAGGCTTAAAAAAAGTACTGCAAGAGATGAAATTAAGGCAACGATGGAGGAAGAACAAGTTGACAAGACAATATAAAAAGAAG
>JAWRVF010001211.1:0-78024 GCA_036785485.1 Physcomitrellopsis africana | reverse complement strand
TTTAAATTTTTTTTTTTGATTTTTTTTTTAATAAATATAAAAGGAGTCTCTAATAAGACTTTTGTGTAGTAGAAATTTATTACTTAAAGGCTTCTATCTTTTATTCTTTTATTTGCTACAACTCTATTTTTTATTTCAAAAAGTGAATACCATTGCTTTCTATCTAATTTTGTTCTTTAAAGTTTATTTTATGTAATACACAGTAACAAACAATAAAAAAGAAGTAGACATTCACTTTAAGAAAGTGATTATCTTATTAGTAAATGGTATATTATGTTTTGAGCAATATGACAAGTATTTACCGCTTCCTTTTAATAGTGGCAAAAATATCAAAGTGTGACTAGGGCTTAAACAATTTTTTTACTACTTGCTTCAATACTTTCATATTGGAATATGGTCTTCCATGGTCTTAGGTTGCTTGAAGAAGGTCATTCAATTCATCTTTCCTAAGGACATAAAAAAAAAAACTAATATTTATAAATGGACGAAATAAGTGTTGTTAACCACAAAATTATCATTTTTTCTTCAAAAACCTTGATGTCTTCTTTTACTAGCAAAATGCAAGACAATGTTGTAAATCCAATCAAGTTCTTATAGTAGATGACTATAGATATTAAAATATATTTAATAGAGATTTGTCATATTATTTTCTATTTTTATAACTTAAAAAAGTTTGTATTGTGAAAACAACGGAATATCATTTCTAATATTTATATACTTTTATTATCTTTTAATATTACAACTCCATAAGATTTTTTTTTATTTATTTATTATTTTTTTTTAAATAAAATAAATGATAAATTTAGGCATAGGATTCTTAAACCTAGGTATATTAAATATATTATCATCACGTCCAAATACTTGGTAGGACTTTTATGTTAAATAGAATTATATATTTTAGTACATGGAAATATATATTTTAATTAGTTGTGGGGCATATTTGTACTATCATTTATATAAATAAAGCATTTGGCTTATTTTTAAAAAATTAGATATATATCGTGCATTCTCTACATCAATTGTAATATATTTTATTGTTTGGTCATAATTGGAGAAGCTTTCAATGGAATTTCTACTAAAAGAGGCTATTAATAAAAAAAAATTTAAAAATTTACAAACTTTCATATGAAGAGCCTTTTGAAAAGAGCACCTTCTATTAGAGGATCTTTTGTACAAAGGCTTAATAAGCCATCTTAAAAAGGCATCTTTGTTGAAAGATCTTTTATAGATTCTTCAAAAAAAGATATTATTCTATCAAAGGATTAAAAACTCTTTTTCTTGCTATTAAAAACTTAAAGAAATTTTGTCAAATTTTTTTTGAAACTCCAAAATTATTATTTTAAAATCAAGCCATTTTTCTAAAAGTAATTAAATGTGGCATTCATGGATTTGCAAGCAATTCAACAACCCTTCATTGTCTAATTTTTTTACATTTGATATATTTTTTATTAGTTAAATATATCAAAGGAAGTTAAATCTTAAAATTTTAGTTTAATTTTTTTGATATATAAATGTATATGGATATATTTAATAAGTTAACTAATCATTTGATTTATTTATTTATTTATTTATGTATGTTTTAAAGATAATGCTACTACCACCACAAACTACCATCTACTACATGCAATCATAATTTTTGATAATGCTACTACAAGTTTCTCTAAACTTATGTTGCACACCACAATGCAGTTTAAGAAACATTTCTAATGTACACCACAATGGATAAAGTGCACATTCTTTAGAGATATATATATTAATATTCCATCATATGAATTGTGGTGTACAACATAAGTTTAGGGCAGCTTGTGGTGGCATTAGCAACATCCTATTTTTATGATATAATTTTATTTTACTTCAAAGATTAATTAAATTTTTTAGTATAATGGTCTTTTGTTTTAATTTTAATCATTGATTATTGATTTGTTGCATCATATATATTTAAGCAAAATGAAGATTTTATTTAGGTATTTATTATATAAGTCTTTTATATACATGTTATTATTTTTATCTCCATATGTTTATTATCACATAATTTAGATGGTTTTCTTACAATAATTACATATTTCACATTACCAAATATAATATGTGTTTTAATGGTGTATTTATAATTTTATCAATTTGAATTTAATATCAACTAGAATATCATGCAGTCTTGAAGATATTTTCTTTTATAGACTAAGTTAAGATGTGAAAAAATATGCCCAACATACTTTGTTTTCAATCATTGAACCAAGCAAACAATTTTTCTAAGAAGATTGATACAGGAGAAATTGTGCACTTGGAATTCAAAAGTATACTGCTTACAACTTGTTTCAGTAATATAAGAAATATGAAAAATATGTAAATAATGATAGGTGATATATCAAGATTTACAATAAGAAATTTGTAATATTATTTATTATGCTTCAAGCTCCACATTAAGAATAATAATACCCTCATGAATAATGCTTGTTTTTTATATTATATTCTTTCATTACAGAGCAACTGCTTAACTAAAAAAATTGAATTATATAATTTTTGATGCAATATAATTAATAGTGGATAAAATAAATAATTTTTTTTAATAATTACAAAAATTATGCAAGTAGGAAATATTAAATTAAAGCTATAATTTTTTTTTGTTGTTGTTGTTGTGGTTAAACATTTCACCATTCTTTGAGGAATTCCTGTTTTGATTATAAAAATCACATTTTCAAAATATATTTATTATTAAAAAAGCACATATATGGTTTATTTTTTTTCCTTTCATAATTCAACTAATAAATACAAGATTATTATTATTATTATTATTGAACTACATTTCACATAATAGCTAATTATGTTCTAAAAGCTAAATAAAAAAATATTTTAAGTGTATAATGATTTAGATTGTAAAATCTTAATACCTATTTAAATTCAAAACTTTGTGGAACTTACAACATCACATCAGAAATACATTCAATACATATTATGAAACCCAAAGTATTCATGTGTGCAGTGAATAACATTAAATATTATTTTTCAACATGTACTCATTTTGTTAAGAAATTAAATTTTAAAAATATATAACTTTTGTAATATATCTTTGCAAAATGAAAATATATGGCAAGTGGAACAGAGCAAGATTTGAATATTCGTATTTTGCTTTTAAAATTTGGACTTTTATAGAAAACCTCGCCAAGACTTTTGGGACATTCCCAAAGAATATTATGACTGACGCTAGTCCTTGCCGTAGTACTCTTCATAAGATTTGGCAAACCTTCTATTCTTGTACATCTCAGTACAGTTCCAAGTCAAATTGTTTTCTTGGAAAACCCATAACTTTATGTATGGACTATTTCAAGCTTACCAAAGCCATACCTTTCTCCATGCTACAATTCAGCATTGTTTAATTTTTTATAAATAAAATTGAGATGGTTATGATAATATTACATTCTTCTAAATATACACACATTTGGAGAGTTATGTTATCTTCCTTTTTTTTTCACTAATTATTCTGATAACCTGGGACTTCTTATTCACTCCTCTGCATCATTTTTCTATTCTCTTTTTTCTTTTATTTTTGTGGATGTTTAGGATCTTTAAAGATACAAATTATCCAACCTCATAGCGTTTTACCAAAGTTTGTTCATTTGGTATAATGCATTGCATGAAGCATATAAATTGTTGCATGATGTTTTGCTAAGTATGTATATCCATTTTATGTTTTACATTTCTATTATTGCAAATTGTTATTAAGTGCAACAATCTCAAAAATCCCTTCCACTACTATCACCAATCAGATCTAACTGTTACATAAAATACAAAATATATAAGATATAATCTTGTTAAACAAACATAAGAACATTCATTCAATTCCATTAATGCACAAATAAATAAATAAATAAATACAAACAAGTGAGAGTTTCAGCAAACTATCTACAAAAACCAAAATCAATGCATCAATAGAATGTGAAAAAAAACATTATCCTGTATGCCATCACTTGCAGTAGCTGTGAATACGATCTTCTCAAAAACGCCCCAAAAATTTACATACAAGCTCATGCATATTTTGGTTTGTTTGTCTGTTTGTTTGTGGGACCAGATAATGGCCAAGTCCCGACATGAGTAGCGAATTAAAGGGTTGGGTTATATAAAATATCCTGGACCGGATTTGAATTTATTAAAACTCACAAACGCCCTCACAATTACCAGACCATGCCTGGGTCTCAGCTTTAGAAAGCACTAAAGCAGCCACGCGGCAATCGAAAACACACACTAGAAACGACGACATCCGCTGCGCTGTCGGCCGACGCCAATCGACAACGCCGTGCCTAGATCGATGAACCAGGCAACGCGAGCACCCCAACTAGAGAAACTCAGTCGGACCTCAGATTATTGTAAAACGACTTCACTAGCATGCACTAGCACATCGCGATATTTAAGCTGCACAAACATCACATATTTATATCATCCCGAAGAACAGTCAAAGATTTTTTAACTGAATCGCAGCAGCGTTTCAGCCGCTGCGGTGGGTATCATTGCGCAGCAGCCCCGGCTAACATCTGTAACCGCTGCAGCATGGAAGGTTATAGCACTTGGTCGCGCACCCGGTGGTCATATAGTAGTCGTTCATGTAGCACCACTGTCCGTTATACCGGATTCTGTTCCAGTAGTTGTTGCCACCCACGCTTCCGCCCACGGCTTGGCAGTTAATGGAATAGGTACCTCCAGATGGCACTGTGACGCTGGATCCAGTTCCTGGGCCGCCGTACCAGCATCTGGCTGATTGATTCATTTTGCCGCTGGTGCAATTGCACTGAGCGTCGGCAGGAGCAGCGAAGAAGGACAGTGCAGCGAGCGCCACGATGAGAATGATCAGGGCTGTGAACCTAGGGGACCTGCATGAAGAATATAGTCATCTCACATTCAGCAAGTGTCATACGAGTGCGACGAGATTCATTGCGTAAGAGAAGAAGCGTGCTTCATTAGACTCAGAGAAGAGTGTCAGTGCCCATGCAACAAGGTAATTGATTGTGCTGCAAACCTGGCCTGGTGTAGAGACGCCATCTTAGAAAGTATATGTGCTGCTGCTGCCACAGAACCGTGGGTTGTAGGAAGTGTCAGAGAGCAATGGAGCTGGATGTGATGATCTGAGCCCTGTCGAAAGCCGATACTTATACTTGTGCAAGGGTTTAAGTGACAATGCAGCTAACAAAAAGAAAGGCGGAAATTGCGAAGGATAATTTCTGCAAGGATTTCTTTAATTTGTCTTCCTTCGATTACGGTGCCCAACCTCGACGACAATCTGTCAAATGGGACCACGTTTTCACAAAATTCAACCGGTTATCTTGGATCGCAGAGAAAACTTCTACAGCTTACCAGGAAGGTGTCGAAGCATAGAAAATTGGAGTGCACTTGAGTTGTCGGTAAATATATGTTGTGCATAGGCACTGTATTCATCTTGAACGCACAACACATGCGAAACATTTCAAAAGGAGAGGCCTGGATTCGAGTCCTTAGATACTGTAGTATTTGTGGAAACAACATAATAGTCAATCTCCTATCCTCGGCTGAATTATATAATTGTCTATGTGACCCTACTCCTCGTTTCTTGTAGGGAAGCTTCTCTTAAACGTGAAGTTATCAAGTCATCATTTACTAGGTCACGGTCAGGGCCCTATGCAGCTTCTTATTCACACATAGGTCGAACAACAGTATTTAACTGCATGCATATGGAGCGACATCGGCTGAAATCGAAAGGCTGATGGCACCTTCTTCACAGTCTTGCGTGTACCTCCCATAAATTAAGCAAAATTTTGAGCAGAGATACAACAACTGAATCAAACCTGGCCTAGAGCTTATCATTTAGAGACTTCTGCTTATCCCTTTGAATGTGTCTCCTGATGCATACTTCATCGTACACTTGACAGCAAGTGCTCAGGGAGTTAGTACGTGGGTATCGAAGCCATATTTCTAGAAACTTCAAATACTTACAGAGGAACTTAAACGTTTATAAATGAAATTGGGAAGATTGAGCATCAATTTACTTACGACGAGAACCCGAATAGTACAGTAACCAAAATAAATTGAACAATGTGACTGAGTTTGTGTAGAGTTATAATCCTACAACATAGCTTTTGATAAACATATGATGAACACCCAGCACTTAGTTGAAAATTCAGATATCTGTTTCTGATTTTAAATCCTCACAAGAAGCATAAAAAGACACCCTAATCTTGATGACACACTGGAGGGACCACTGTATTGGATAACATTGTCGGTTATGCCATTGAGATTGCTTCACGAAGGAACCCAAAAAAGTCCGTGTGCCTTTTTATGCAACCAGACATTGAATAATAACACACGGAGCTCTCGTTTAGACTTCCTTACGAAAAAATTTAAAGTTATTATCTTCTCTACAAGTGGTGATGATTATTACGTGTCGTTCCTAGAACGACGACAAAGCTGTTCATTTCTTGGAGATAACGCATGATCCATTAGAGTAGTATGCAGAGTCTTCTTTCACTGGAAAGGTCCAGTCATTTAAAAGTTAATCAAAACACTTATTCAAAGAATGGTCTCGTATTAGTCGGAAGTACCAATGGCAACAAAGTATTCTGCGCTTAAAAACCAAGCTGACTGATCCTTGTTTGAAACTACGTTCCATGTCAGGACCCATCGCTACGGACAGGCACTCCCTATCTCAATATCGTGACTTTCAATTTATCTGTGTTTCAGAAACTGAGTATGACAAAATTGAACTCCTGCCGTTCAGATTAGAAAAATCAAAATTGAGACTTCAGCACAGGAAAACCAATTGCACTTTGAATGCTTGTAGTGTCGGTCAAAAGCATCACCAAACGGATGATTCCGATTCCCTGCAGAATATTGAATGTACCCACCACATCCATGCAGATGCTATGTATTGCCTGTTCTACCCAAACATACCCATCCTTCCACTGCCAAAATGTTCGTGATTTTAATATGGTCAGTGTCTCCTCCCAGGTCAAGATCCAATTTAGCATTGATATAAACGGCCTAACAATTACAATCCAGTACAGCTGTCCACTTATGTAGCCGATCATAAAACCTCTCTCTTCTGATTTAACTGCTGATCCAGAACTGTATTAACACTCACAAGAATGGATTTAACGCACAGCTTTTACCAGCAGATAAGACACTTAGAAAAGAATCGGATGATTACACTTCTCATAGGGAAAAAGTAGAAATTGTTTAATTTCAAAGTCGAACTTCTCACCATTTCAGAAGTTGAAGGCATCTCATATTCCGACGCAGTTACGAAGTCTTCATCTGTACCAATCTCATAAGCGTCATTATTAGCGCTAACAAAGGCAGTGTCGACCTGGGCCCTTACATACTCAGCAGCTGCTGCAAGTGGAGAGATGTTTTCAGCATCAGTTAAGCTCCCACTCGACGCAAACGGAAATGGGATGAGTTATTCAAAGATATGGTTTGATGAATAGGCCTAACGAGTAAGGTCGTCAGACACACTCGCTCTAACTCAATTATACAAACTGCTCGAAAGAAAGGCATGACAGATTTTGAAGGATTAAAGCATGAAACAAAAGATGTTTTAGAAGAAAAATGTCCGAAGAACAGGAGTATAAGTCTTCCGGTATTCAAGACTTTCTATGTGCCTTCGTATCTCAGAAGTGACCTCTGCTACTACACAACCCACATCAGGACCTGAATATCTTTTCCGACGACATATGGGCCCACGAATTGAGAAAGAATTTTTCGTAACAAGTTCCTTGACCATCTTGTAAATAAAAATAAAATAAAATAAAATAAAATCGTTACGAGCAAGAAAAGATGCACCTCAACCTAAAAAGACAAGGTCAATATAATGATCTTGTTATCTCAACAACTAGGACTGAAAAGCATGAAATAGCGTTAGACGTATTACGGAACAAATCCTCAGCTTGAAAAGAAGGGAACGAAAAACAACAACACCAACACATTAGAAAACCCGACATGAAATCAATAGGATCCATCAAAACGATACAAGAACACAAGGTTTGAAATAGTTCTGAATCTCGTACCCGGTTGTAGTAAGGAAACTTCTGCTGTGGTCACAAACACATTACAACTAATACGAAAAACCCTCAATGCTCTACATTTGGACATCCTCCGATTCTTCATTCTCCAAGTGTATCAAGGTGATTCACCTTTTCCAACCGGAGAGTACAAATGTTCTACTTGCAAGATGTGTTGTCCAGTTAAGCCTCTTAAGATTTTTAAACTCTAGTTTCTCGGATATTTGAGGGATTAAATTCGCAACACTACACCTGTAGTTAAAAAATAAAACTAGATAGCGCCCTTGCCACATCTTGTAGGATACTCTGTGAATTCGGTGCAGTTACAAATTTTCTAAACATGGAGCACTTCTCCCATTCTGAGCAATTTTGCCACATTTACTGGATAAAGCTATGGATCTCAAACTGCACAACAGACCTGAACTCCCAACATATTCTATTGAGGTGGGTTTGACATTTACCCACTTTGATTTTGTTTTTATTAGTACATTGCTATTCTCAAGACCTGAACATGTTATGTTTCAAAAATTCATACTACTAATTATCACAAGCACTGGTCAATGGTTTAGTGAGAGCATGACTCGGTCACATTTCATCCACAAATTACTCTCTAAGTCAGATATAGTTGAATATGAAATCAAAACAGATATATTGTTTTGAAATTTTAAAATTTCAAATCCTTTGCACAATAATTGTTGCAAAACAAAATCTAAATATATATATTTTTATATTTAAATACATCTAAATACAAAATCTAAATATATTTAAATATATTTAGATATATTTAGATATTTAAATATATAAGAAACACATCTAAATATATATTGAATTATAAAATATAGCATCTACAAAATAATTTTACAATTTGAAAATAGAATGCCTTATTCAAGTATATACATAGGTGGATGATTTAATACATCAAATACACAACAATTCCCATGTCATAGAGCATAATTTGTACTTTTTTGAAAGTAGATTTGAATTTTAGAACACAAAATGTTGAATTAAAAGAATAAGTATATAAAAAGTACAAATTTCTACTTGTTTTATGAGCAATTAATCTCACTACTTTTTTATTTAGAAAATAAAAATTTTATTTTATAATTACTTATTAAAATTTTATTTACATTATATAATATTATAATTTCAAATCATATGTTTTAAATTTTGATTTATTTCAAATATTTTCACTTAAAAATTTGAAGTATGTGGTACATATTGAGAATATCTTTATTTTAAAGAATACATGTTTAATGTGTTTTATTATGTAGATATTTATTACTTTTATTATTACTTTGTTATTATATTTTATATATTTAGATCTATTTCTTGTAAAAGTTTAATATTATTTTACACATAATATATTTATTGTCAAAGTCTATTCTCACATATCAAACAATAAAAAATCAAAACTATTAACCTACTTGTGGACTTCATAACAAGTAAGGGGAAAGATTGTACCTATAAGCATATTAGGAATGATAGAAAGAGGTCACAGCTCTCTTACAAGAGCATGTCATTTTATTTTATATTTTATATACATATTTATATATGTAATAGACATGTATGTAAGGAAATTTAATAGACATATGTGAATTTTTTTTAAAATTGCACCATAAATTTTTAATAGGATTTAAACCAAGACTTGTTCTAAAGTTCTTATGCAAAAAAAATTAGCATAACTTTGAAACTATCTTCCTAGTTTCAAATGCTAACAAGATTGTTTGGTAATTATAATATAGTTTGGAGATAGCAAGCTTTTGACAATATTTTTTAAAACAAGTTGCACCAAAGGACTATTCTAAAATATCTAAACTAACTATAATTTTAAAAAATAATAGACATTCTTTTATCTTGAATAAAAGTTTTCAAACCTTCATGTTTCTTTGAACATATATTTTGTTCTATAAACCCATTTAATATATGCACTACATTTAACCATCTATATTTTACATAAATTTCAATAAACTCTTCTCTTATTTTAATAGATGATAAGAAAAAATTATGTACTTTTATATTTTTGAAACTTAAAAATATAATTGCCTTTTATCACCATTATTGTATTAGATAATAAATTCTTCTACCAATGATTAGCATGCATCTAAATTCTTTAACCACACCTCTAAATGATTATTGATTATTCTAAAACAAAAAATATAAAATATATCCTAAGTTGCCTAATTATATATCCTAAGTTGCCATACCTAGTAGGCTTTAAGGAGGTTGTCTAAGGTTTTATTAGGAAATAGAATTTTTTTTTTTGAGGTCATTCAAACATTAAAGATTAGGAGGAGCAAATTTAGGTTTTTGGATATAATTTTGGTATAAAAATTGAATGATTTGGAGTTTTTATAAATGAAATATAGGTGCTCAAAATCAAGATGTCAATTTTGTACCTACTATCATTCTTTGAGGTATAATTCATGTGTACAAAGAGCAATAAAAGATTGACAATTGGAATTGAAGAGAGCACTTTTTTTGCTATACTTTTTATATAGGCTCAATAAATTCTAAGCTAAGATGAATGAAATATTGGAAGTTAAAATCAATACTTGCAATCTAAAGACAATAAGTGACATGTTTAATTAGTGAAAGTGTTTTGAGCTATATTTTAAGCAATTTGACAAGGTTTTGGCTCTACATTTTTTTAAAGTATGTATTATTATGTTACAAAGCTATATACAAAAATTTTGTAGTATTAAATTTTTGGGATTTTGAGATATGAAGAAAATAGTGCTCAGATGTCTATAAACTAAGGTTTTAAGTACCTATTAAGATTTTTGAGATATTAGATGATCATAAGAGAATCTATAATTGATTTTTTTTATGGTGAAGCTTAAAGGTATAAGCTACAATATCAAGAAATTTGCCAAAAACTAAATGGCTAAAATAAAAGTTATTAGATCCTAAAATTCAAGAAAAAATCAATCTTTTGTAGGTAAATAAGTTATTAAAGGGTTTTGTTATAATTTGAGCATTTTATACAAATTAAAGAAGTTCATGGGAGCCAAGACTTTATAGAGGTGAAAAATTAGATATATGAAGCTATAATAAATTTTTTGATATAAAGATGAGATTTGAAAAAGAGATTATAGATTTTTTTAGAAGTTATTAAGAATCTAACTTACCAATAATTGGTTGATTATGATTTGGCATAGAAAAGGATGTTAAGGATTTTTTAGATGCTATAGAAAAACTTTATGTACAAACTTGCTTAAATGTAAGAGATTTTTATTAATATAATATTTTTAAATATTATTATATTTATTTTTTCTCTTCATTAAAGACATATCGTTTATCAAAGTCTGGCCAATAAGTTATAAATAAATTCTCTACAACTAGGTATCCAATGTATTCCTAGATTAAAAATCATACCAAATGACTTTGATCTATTTAAAATAACATCAAAAAATTATAATAGCCAGTTTGTATTTAATATCATTAGGTCTCCATTTAATTCTATTATTTTAGGATTTTTTTTTTACTTAAAAGATATAATCTCCATGTAGATTAAATATTTCATAAAATAATTTTTTTTTAGAATATCACAATATATTATTATTAATTCTAATAAAAAATATCATACATCTTGTATATCTAAAATCAGAAAGCCTTTATTTATTGGAGCTAAAGCTTTTATAAGAGCAACCAAGAAAGGCACTTCTTTTGTTATTTATACAACTCCAATGTCTAAAGCAATGAGTACTCCAACAATCTTTTTAAAAAAATAAAAATATTTTAAAAATATATTTGAAAAGAAAAATATAGATACCTTGCCAAAATATTATCCATATGTATGTACTATTGAACTTTAAGATAGCATACAACTATTTTTTGGTCCAATTTATAACTTATCATAGAATAAGCTTACAACATTATAAGAATATATTAATAAGAATTTAGAAAAAAACTTTATTTGATATTCAAAATCTCTTGCTAGTGCACCTATATTTTTTGTGAAGAAAAAAGATGGATCTTTGTAAAAATATATCAACTACTATTGCCTCAACAAAGTAATAATAAAAAATTATTATCCTTTGTCATTGATATTTAGGCTTTTTGACCAATTAGACCAAGCTAAGGTCTACACCTAAATAGATCTTTGCAAAGCTTATAATCTAATACACATCAAAAAAGCAAACAAATGGAGGACCACTTTTTATACAAGATATGAATACTTTGAATACAATGTCATGTCTTTTGGCCTTACAAATGTAGCAGCCATTTTCTAATATTTGATGAATAATATATTTTGTGAATTTCTTAATGACTTTGTTATATGTTATTTAAACAACATCTTGATGTATTCTAAGATTCTATAAGAACATGAACAATATGTCTATCTTGTCTTACAAAGATTACAAGATATTAGACTATATGCCAAATTAAAATAATACATATTTTATAAGTCCTAAATAAAAAAAATTTAGCTATATCATCTCAAATAAAGATTTAATGATGGATTCAAAGATGATTAAGACCATTAGCAATTAAAAAATTCTAAAATTGATATGAGACATCCAATGCTTCTCTGGATTTATAAACTTTTATAGGATCTTCATCAATAATTATTTTCAAATAGCCACTTTATTTATATAATTAATATGTAAGGATAAGCTTAAATGGAAATTAAAATTTAAAAAAGCCTTTGAATGCTTAAAGATAATATTTACTACAACCTCTACTTTAGTTCATTTAGACTTTTTTAAACCATTTTTTATAAAAATTAATATCTCAAACTTTACATTAGAAGTAGTCTTATCATAATTTAGAAAAGAAAAGAATTTATATCCAATTGTATTTTATTTCAAAAAATTCTTGGCAACAAAGATTTATTATAAGATCCATAATAAAGAATTTCTTGCTATTATAAATTCTTTCTAGAAATGATGCCATTTTCTTGAAGGCGCTTTACATCTAATTATTATATATACAAATTATAAGAACCTTGAGTATTTCATATCAGCTTGTGTTTTAAATTGTTGTCAAGCTTGTTGGAATATATCTTTATTTGATTTTGACTTTAACATCACATATTGATTTAAAAAGCAATAAGAATTGTCAAATACTTTATCAAGATAATTATACCTTGTGCCAAAAGAAAGAAAGGCATCATATGACCAGTAATAGACAAGACTATTGTAACTTGAGAAATTTTGTATTTAAGCAATTTTTGTATCAATTCTAATAGATTTTTTTTATTTCTTGATTAGATTTGTGTAATCTTCATTATGGGCCTTCTTATTTTTTATATTAAATATTATTCTAATAATATTCATAATAATTTAAATTTTATTCATAATAATTTAAATTTTATTCATAATATTCATAATAATTTAAATTTTAAATATTATTCTAATAATAGTCAAATTTTTTATGAATAATATTTATTGATACTATAGATTATTAAATGATATTATATCAAATCAAAGATTATAATTTGTATCTAAGTTTTAAAAGTCACTTTTTGAGATTTTTCAAGTAGACATCAAGCTTTCTTTAGCATTCAATTTCATCTACAAATTGATAGCCAAATGGAGCAAGTCAACTATATCTTAGAATATTATTTAAGATGTATCATCAATTATCAACAAAAAAATTAGATATCGTATTTGTCTCTAGCCAAGTTTGCCTATAATAACACAATTCATATATCTAATCAATAGATTCTATTTTATTCCAATTATGACCTCATCCAAAATTAGATATATTATCTATGGATAGATATAAAAATCTAATGGTAGATGATTTTACAAGCTAAATTGTTGATATCTAAGCTACCTTGAAACTTCAACTAGAAGAAGTTCAAATACATTCTAAAGAGTTAATTGACACACAAAGAAAAAAACAACTTCCATTTCAAGTTGGCAATAAAATACAATTGCTTTGAAGCAATATAAAGACTATTTAATCATGTAATAAGTTAGACTACTAAAAATTGGAACCATTTCTTATTTAAAAATAAATTAACTCTGTTGTTTATTAATTAGAACTATTACAATCCGTGAAGGTACATCCTCTTTTCTACACATTTCTTTTGGCATTGATGAAGTTATTATATTAGTGAGTGCTCATAGAAGTCAACTTTAAACTTAATCAATGTGCAGCAAAAGCTATAGGAATTTTATTAATGACATCTTTTTAGATCAAAGATAGCAACATGTATTAGGTAATACTCCGATCTAGCATATTTGAATATGGTGTATTTTAAATTTTATAATTTTTTGTAAGAGAGATAGAAGAAATTTTAAAAATTTCAAAGATTAATCTTCATATATATATAAACTAATAAATCTAAAAGTAATTCCATTCTACCTTAAGATTGCAATACATCTTTGATTTAGCTTGCATAGTTAGATATGGATAGTTAAGAGGACAATATCATATCAATTAGGCCATCTTAATTGAACATTTCATATTATCAATCTTAAAATAAAGAATTGATTGAACCAAAAAGACATTGTAGAATATTCAATAGCTACTTTGCAGCAATTTTATTAAAATAGAACTTATTTATAAAAGATGTTTTGAAGTAATTTTTGAAAGATATTTTTTCAATGAAGACATGGAAGCTCAAGTTTGGTATATAATAGAAGGTATTGATTACTATTTTTGGTTTCAAGGATCAATGAACCTTTTGACTTGCAAAAGATAATTGGAGTATGAATACTATATGACACATCTTTGACTTCTTTTTCTTTTGACCAACTTTGACTTTATCCTCTCTTATAGAGTTTGGACCCAAATGAAAAAGTGATGTCATAGACATATAATGGAAGAGGGTTCTAAAAGATTTTAGAAAGTTTTATTTAGTCTTAAAAATTTTTAAAAAGTTCTACTTGATCCTAGAAGATTCTAGAAGATTTTTTATAGTTTTGAAAAGGCAGTAGTAGGTCCCAATAGATTCTAAAAAGATTCTAAAAGATCCTAGAAGATTTTAAGAGATCTTAGATGGTCATAGAAGGATCTTAGGCTTGCTTCACCTCCAAGCATTAAAGAAATTTCTCAAAGAGCTTCCTTACACCTAATATATATAAGAAACAAGGTTGAAAGGATTCTTAGTCTTGACAATGCAATTCTTGTGGCTCAGCTTGGATATTTTGGTCTTGTTCTTGTATCTTATTATAGCTCTTTGCTTGTAATATAAAATAAATCTCTTCTATTTCAATTCTTCAAATTTTTGTAGTCTTATTCTACTTGAGTAGTATGTCCAAAACATGATCTTTATGTCCAAGTTTATATATGAGATAGTAGACTTTAAATCTTATGTTGATGGATACCAATAAGATGGCATAGTACAATTAATTGATCTTAAAGAGATTCACCTTTTTAAATTCTATATAGATTCAAATGGATGGCTAGTTATAAAGTATAAAAATTTAGCCATTGATGATATTTGGCTTCATCAAAATAAACCACAAATACATCTTTAGAAAGAAGATAAAAATAGCTGCTTTCAAATTTTAAGAAGTAATCTTAATCTAAATTTGTTAAAATGTGTATAGAAAGAAGAGGCTACTTTGTCCACTAACAATTTGGTGAAGGCGTAGGAGAAGGCCAATAAAGCACTTAAAAAGCTGTCATTTATCACAATCAAAATTTAGAAGTATACAGAATTTTAGAAATATGGAATGGCCAAGTACAAAAGATTTGCTAAAGAATTTGAGTCATATGTAGATTATTAGAAAGTGTTGTAAACAAAACTTGATAAGCCTTTATCTATAATACCACCTAAATTACAAGAAGGCTTTTGGTCTTCTTATGATTAGAAAAAGATTCAAACCAACAACATTGTGCAAATAGCAAGTATAAGAGTTTTTGATAATATTCTTAAAAATGAAGAACTTCAGCCATATTATGGACTACTTAATGAAAGACAATAAGCTTTCAATCCATGGAGGGATATTAAAGAAATATCTTAGATTCTTCTTAGACTATTAGATCCAAAAGTATATCTTGTATGGCTTGAAAGGGCTTAATTGTGGAAATCCAAGAACTCTTCACAAACCTCTACCGCAAAATATAAAGATTGTTAGAATACAAAGTGGAGCCTTGAAAAGCAAGCTCTACTTATGAAAAGTTGCAACTACGTATTGTATATATCATGATTGAAGAAGAAAAATCTTGAAAGACATAAAAATCCTAAGCAAGATAAGATAGCTAGCTTTGCAAATTTAACAATAGCTAATAAGCAAGATCCATAAAATTTGATTACTTTATGTGACCAAGTATTGGTGGATCTTCCAATGTTAGTAGTACAAATATCAATTATTATACAATATTCTCATATGTAGCACATTTATCCTTACATATATTCTTAGCAAGCACATCATAGACTACCTCAATTTCATGTACATGGGAGGATATTCCAATGAAAAATGCATTGAAGACTTTTCATAATCCACCAAAAGAAAGAAAAAGAAAAAGAAAAACTTTATTAATTATTTTAATTAATTTATAGAGTTTGTAATTTTTAAAGTTGGCTCAATCCAAAAGTAGTTGGCATATGATATGTATTTTAATATAATTCTATATATATTCTTATTTATAAATTATATGATATATTATATTAAAATATTAATGGAAAAGAAAATATACAGTTCTTAAAATTAATCATCAATATCATGACTTTTAAACTTTTTGTTTTTGTTTTTCTTCCTTCAATTACATGGCCATTGAAAATAAACAATTCTTGATCTATTCTATTGATTATGGTAAACAATAATAGTTATGTATTGGATATACAGTACATGGCATCCCCTCGAGACAACACCTCATTCGAAGTACCCTATTACAGCCCCTCGTGACGACACCTCATTCGAAGTACCCCTATTACAGCCCCTCATGACGACACCTCATTCGAAGTACCCTATTACAGCCCCTCATGACGACACCTCATTCGAAGTGCCCTATTACGACAAAGCACTACATGCCATCCAGTCAAGGCAACTCCACATTTAAATCACTACACATTAGCTTGTGACGACGACGACTCCTCCGTCAACGACCGTCATCAACGTCGCCAAAGCGACTAGTCCCGGTGCCCGTCCTCGTTCGTGTCCTCGCCTGCCGGTTGTTACCTTCTTCGCAATCAATCGCATAGGTTGCTGTGCCAAATCGATCAACCCTTCAGCCTATCTCGATTGGATCTACACCGCATCAATTGCCCTTGCGGTAAGCTAAGTCGGCTGCAGAGTTCAGCGGAGGTCCGTTTCGATTCCTCTCTTCCACTCAATTCCAATGACAATCGCGGTGATGTTTTTATACTGGTTTTTTAGCGCCTCGCATGCGAGATTTCACGGATGATTTTTCTCGTCAATTGCAGCTTCCCAGGTATTTTGCCTACACATTTGGCGGAGGAAATTGTCGACAGGATTTTCTTCAGTTACGAATATGTATTTCTGTGTTTGGCATGCGGTTTTAATTTGAGGTTTAGGTTGAGGAGAACAGGCAGCAGAGTTCTATTAGACGCTGAAACCCTAATTCGCACAATTAGAATACGTGAGATTTCGCATTTTGAGGAAATGTAGTCGTTGGTGGATGTTTAGAGGTTATGTATGTAATTTTGAGTGTGTTCAAGATTGGAAGTCGTGCGCCAGTGAAGATTCTAGTTGTGATAGGTTTGTTTCACCATATTGTTCTAGAAGAGGAGTTTATTGAGTTGCTCCGATTACTTTCTCTCGCGCAATTGGAATTTTGAGCTTAGCTGCACGAGCAAGATGCTGAGTATTTTCGAAGATAGCGAGCGTGCTGTTCAGCAGATCAGAGGGCGAGTGCTGTAGGACGCTTAATGATTCTGAATCTGGCGAATTTGATGAATAGTTAACTATGTCATGTGCTCTCTAGAAATGAGCAATTGCTAGACGTGAAGAATTGAATGTTCACGGAAGATCCTTGAAGATGATGAAATTGCAAATTTAATCAGCACTGGTGCATGAAATAAAAATTTATTCTGCTCGCATTTTGCTTCTTTCCTCGTTGGAACTAGTGTCTGAGGTACTTTAGTTTTTTTGAGGAGTCCGATTGAACATTTTGTGCCTGCAGCATTCCATTTTATTTTTCTCCGATATAGTGTTCACGTTTTTGTTTATTGCACTGATGACAATCTATGTTATTATAATGGTAAGTTTTGTGCAGACATTTTTACTTTGTCATCATTATTAGTAGAATTACTTGCCAAGTTACGATTCATTTTGATATGGTTGTCTTGGATAATAGGTGTGGCACAAGCATAAAGAAGAAAAGTGCATCCATGTTAATCTGAGTGGGTAATTAGCTAGCGAGATGGTAGGTGCGCAGCATAGCGACGTTCTGCGCTCCCTTGGTCTTGTATCACGTGCAAGTCGCCGACACATCACTTTACCACTATCATGGAATACGCTTCTCAAACATGGCAAGGGAAAAGACTTAGCGATGATGTTGACACTGCTTGGAGCAGGCAGCATGGGAGCTTTTATAGCAATGCGATATGCATCTAGGACTCCTGTGGCACTAACATTTTCTTGGACTGACAACAAGAAGGCATCAGCTGATGTGAAGAATAAGGCTGACCCGGAGCTCACTATAGCTGGGTTGCAAAATATGGGGAACAATTGTTTCTTGAATGTTGTACTTCAGGTATGCGCAGTCCTCTTAATCTTCCCTCCCTAAAAAAGCGAAGAGTAAAAGGGAGCCCTCAAGCATGTCTGAAGGGATCGCATGATTACATTTTGTACTATGTGATTTAAATTACCATCGAATGACATAGGAGTTTGGAGTTGTAGGGTTTTGAAACTTCTAAGTCGTTGACATCGTGGTGCGATTTGACCAGGCTCTCGCAAGCTCAGATGTCTTAGTCTCTTTCATGGAGGAGTGCGCAGGAGTGATTGACACGCAAGGAGTGCAGGCTGAACGAACCACAATGCCACTTGCAGCTGCTGTTGCCGACCTCTTAAGAGGTGCGATGTTTTCAATATCTACACTCTTATGACGTATAGGAACAAGTAAACCAAAGCATCAACGAAGATGTTATTGTAGTTCCTGCTTCCAATAGCTAGTAAAGCGTCTGATGATCTACAATCGATGGATGCCATGTGCATGTGGAAAATTACGAATGATTCAGTTAGAAATTTGCAGAATTGGCACAGGGTCAGATTGCACGCCGAATTTTAAGTCCACGCAAGGTGATGCTCGCGCTTAACCTTTATACTCGACAGTTCGATCTTTCTATGCAACAGGTGAGTAATCTAGGTGTGGATAGGTTTTCTTCTTGTTTTTAATCTAGAAAATATGACTTATTTGATACGTTCATGATTCAATATGCCACTTAAAATTTTGATGATTTTGAAATATATAAAGAATATATTTTTTCGTCAACCTTCTTTTATCAAGAAATTCGCACACCCTCTCTCTGATCTGCTTATTTTTTGACAGGATGCGGCGGAAGCGCTTGCTTATCTTGCAGCAGGCTTGCAAGAAGAGCGAGATAAATACTTGAATTTGCATAGGCCTGTTAGCCAGTCGTTTGGAAGTGTACTGGACATGAACTTAGCTACCCCTCAGCTAGATCAATCTTTGCTACATTGGCCGTTGGAGGGTACTCTTGGTAGCTTGATGACCTGCCAGCGGTGTGATTTCCAGGTGAGTTGTTAGGAAATAAGGAGCCTACGTTACGACATCATATTGGCTGTGTGATTTAAGCCCGATTTTCTGCTCTATCCGATTCATTGTATCCAATTTTCAAACTGCTGATGCTGTCATTTATGTTATTTCATTTTATTTTATTTTTCTGGAACATGTTGCACAAGCGCCCTTCGATCGCTACACCTTTCGAATTGCTCCGATTTATGTGTGCAGTTCTCCACAGTGTTTCAATATTTTAATGACATTTCGCTCCCGCTATCCCGACGGACTGATAGCAGTATGGTAAGCATTCTTGTTTTTATAAGCTTATCTTTTCAATCTTATTTACTTATTGTATCAAAGTACAGACGATAAAGTGTTATTATTGGGAATCTACCCGGCTGAAGTTGCTGGTAACCAACCAGTTGGGTGCTTGATGTTACGATGGTTTGTGGATGTCTGACGTCTTGAAACGTTCCTAACGGAACTAAAAGCAACCTTGATTTGATGATTCTGACTATGTTGTCGCATGTGGCAAGTAGTGCATAATTGTTCGTTGTCGTAGCTTGAATTCAAAGAAATCGTGTTTGCTATTCTTAGGAAATAAAATAGTAATAATGATATGAGGTACCCGGCAGATTGACAACTGCACACTGGAGGATTGCTTGGACCGTTTCACAGCCCCGGAATGGGTAGCTAGTGTCAAATGCAGCCATTGTGCTCACATGGAAGCGAGTAAAGTACTGCGTTCTCAAATGAATAATACCGATTTGACTACTAATCAGGAGCAGTTAGATGTACATACCATTCAGGTAATAACATATTACAAGTCAGGGTCAACTGCCAAAAAGTAGTTGGGAGCGTCGATTTTACTGAATAGGTCTGTTGAATCTGTTGAGGAGGGCTTGTGAAAGGTGATGGATTGTTGTGGCTTAGAAGTTCTGCAGAATAGTGCTTTTCAAAATTGAAACGCCATTCTTACTCTTTTCTTTACATTGATATCTTAGATTCCGTTAACAAGTTACAATTGGTCTGCAGGAAAAGATAAAAATCATAGACGACTGTAGCTGTGATGATGATTGTTCATGTGAGGCTTTGATCCTTAAACAAGGCGGGGTCTGGAACTCTGTGCGCACCAATGCCTCCAAACGCCTTCGAATCGGCCGTTCTCCTGAGGTATAATATTTTCTGAATGAGTTTATTTCACCAAGGCACATTAACGGTATACTCATTCGGAAGTGATCAATGAGCAATGATTCAGATGCTTAGATTGATAATGTGTATTCATACTGTATGCAAGTGGTTCGATTTTGGATGCAATGATATCTTTATTTCTTAAGCAGGTTCACTGTGTCTTCATTTGAACTCCAGTACGTATTTAAGACCTGTTGCTTGATTTTTTACAGGTGTTGTGTCTTCAAGTTCAACGCGCAGTGGTAAATGAGGTCGGAGAACTGAGAAAGCTTTCGGTAACTTTCCACCTAATATTCCTTTGGTTAAAGAGGTCGAAACTTTATTTTCAGTTCTTGCTGTGTTCAACTATGCTTCTGTTCAATTCGATGTGGTGTTTTAATTATTTCTATGTGTCATTTACTATCTTGCATCTGCCAAAGTTGTGACAAGCCTTCTTTACACTCATTTTATGTCTTTGTCGTTCATCTACTTACTGAGAAATTAATTGACCATGGTTTTTGTGAAATATCTGAAATGAACAGGGACATGTAAGATTTCCAATGATTCTGGACTTGTTTCCATATACAGTTGCTTCTCAAGGAAATAAAATCAGAAGGATTGATACCAGGACTGAAGACCATGGTAATTCATCTATTCGGATGTTGGGGCAACGTGGAGTGGTGTTTTCTCACATCAGGAAATTACAAGGTCCTGGTTATTCAAGTTTACTGTTTCCTCTGGAACGGGGAATTAAAGGTGGTTCAAAGTCAAGTACGCAAACAGATGATGTGGTGAGCACTATGGAATCCGCAGATGCGAGAGTTACAGCAGAAGATGTAGTTACTGATACTGTCAGTGAAGAAAGTTTGGTACTTGAGGACTCTCTAGCAGATCTTGCAGCAATGAATAACCAGGCCATCACCAAGAACAAAGAAGCTCGTGATCCCACTCACCAAGAGACTTCTAATTCTGATGGAACGTCCATGGTACGAGATGTTTCTAGCATGAACATTCAGGATGGTTGATTCATCTTCTCCAGGTCAATTCACGTAGTTTTTCATATTGCGACGATTATGAAATCAGTGAAAATGTCAGTGCAATGGTTTTTTTACCTCTTTTTGTTGTATTCTCACGAGTTGATTCTTCAGGTGGATATTAGTGATGCCTTCAGTTCAGAAACCATCACTTCATCAACTCCTGGTTGCTCTGGCCTTGGTTAGTTTTCTCTCCAGTAGTTCTGAATATTATACGGCTCAATGAAAAAACCGTTCAATTCTACACGCACAGTATCTGAGATAATGTATGCAGCAACAAACTATTTATTTATTAATTAACTTCAGATATCTAGAATATTTTTCTAAAGTGACAGGTTAATTGTAGGTTCAATTTGCTATGGAGTTTCTTGTGCTTTAAGACAGTGGTTTTAGGAACAATGATGCAATCACATTTTATGTCCTACGTACTGTAAAAGGTTGCTGCCTCCAGTATTTGTCATCGTAGCAAACCATTGAAGCCTGCGAACAATAACGAATTCTTGCTTGATTTTGTTGGTTGCCCCGGGTGTTCTTGTAGATCGACATAGTATTCAGGTTTCTGGATCAATCAGGCCACAGAATGCTCAAGCAGAAAGAGCTTTGACCTCACGGAAGTTGTTGTATGAGCTTCTGTCTATTGTTGTACACCACGGAGGTCCACACAGCGGGCATTATACCGTCTATCGAAAGGTAAGGTTACCTAAAAGCAGGGATTCTAAAGTGAAGACTGCTGAAGAAGACGGTGCTGGTCTGCTTTGTCACACAGAGGTGCGAGAACATTCCGAAAAGATTGAAATTGATGAACTGGTCACTTCAAGAGTCTCGGAGCAATTGCAGGATGGCAGAGAGAGACTTAGGGAGGCTATGGAGGAAGGAAATGCAAAAGACGAGGAGACTGTTCTGTGGTTCAAGGTATCTGACACTAATGTCAGACGAGTAGAGGAGCTGGAAGTACTTTTGGCAAATGCCAGCTTATTATTTTATGAGCGTTTGACTAATTCATGACACCTGGCCGTTCATCATGATGCATTGGAGTTAAATTGGTTCGATATGTTTGAAGCCTTGCAACTGTTTCCAGCATACAGGTAAGTGTTATTTGTTATCTTTGCAACTGGTGCTGCTACTAACAGCCTGCTTGCTTACCTCCGTCTTTGGTAATTGATATCCTAAGGTCATCGCAAGTTCGATTATTTTGTCACAATTTACAGAACGTTGCTAACTTATATACTGTGTTACCCTTGCAGTCAATTCTCATTTGCATGACAAGAAATAAGTGAAATACCTATAGTTTACACCCTCATTTTACTTCTGGTACTCAGATTTGAGGCGAAGAACTCACGATCTCATCTGCTTTTGAACGTACGATTGAAGTCCACTAGATGTGGTAAGAAATTTTCCTTAAGCTCTGAATATTGTCCTTCTCAGATGACCAACGATTTTCAGAGGACAAAGTTGACGGATTGTATATTACTTCACTCTTATGAATATTGAAAGAATTTGTGTTAGGTATTTTATCTGATCAGTGGCAGAAACTCTTTCTAGGTTTGACATCTAAGCAGCTATGGTTGACTCTGCAGGTTTGGATTATGAATCTCTTCTGCCGTTAACTTATGCAAGTAGGTACATATATTGATCATTGTTAAGTCCAATTCCTAAGGGCAAGGATTACTGATTCTTAAAATTGTACTTCACTAAGATGCTCTGTTTCATCATCATCAGCACTCAATTCATTTTCATGCGATATTTCTGCTTCAATTTTAAATATTCCGCTTTGAATGGACAGAAGGTGACGATCAGTTACCAGCTTTTTTGATGGTCAATTAGCATAAGATCACGTCCTAAATTTGCCCAAGTCTACATCCACTCATCATTTTCGAGCAACTATACCCTGACTGCAATTAGTACTGTAATTTTGGTCATTAATATGAATTATTATTGCAGTAATCATTAGTATGCATAATTATTAAAGCAATTTTGGTCATTAGTATGCATAATTATTAAAGCAATATTGGTCAATAGTATGGGTAATTATTAAAGCAATTTTGGTCAATAGTATAGGTAATTAGGACTGTAATAGTGCATTTCACTTGTGGCACATTATGGTTCCTTGTATTAAATGTCAGTAAAATTAGTTTATATGGAATGATGACCACAATCATATCAGCTCAAATTCATGAAGATGCCCCAGTGCTTTCTATGATTGATGATACTAATTTGCAAGCAACCATGATGACTGAGTTTATTCTGGGTATCTGTCACAGGTATCATGAATGGGTTTGGCATTCTTCTCTCAATTTCTGAGAACATAGCCTTGCTGTGAATTCAGTCATCATCTTGAAACACAGTTATTAAAAGGATTCATGCGTTCACTTCAAGATCATGTCGTAGGCTCTATCCAACCTATGTAAGATTTCCTTTTTCTTTTCTTTTTAAAATTTTTTTTTATTATTGACCGCACTAATGTGGACTTGTAACTATCATTTCTTTTTCCACATGTGTGAGTTGCCATCTTGTAAGATCTCTTTCTGTATCTCTAAGTCCTGGATGCAAATGCATATTCAGACATACAAGACTTTACTCTTTCACCAAAACACATTAATAAATATCAAACTTTCCTAATCATTAGTTTTCTTTTTTCTTTTTTCGTGGCTTTGTTGTAGTTATCATGTAAGTTGGATGCAGATGATTTTTTTTTTTTAAAAATGGTAACATAAAATTCAAGAAAAAAAAAAATAATGTAGAATTTTTTGGCTATTAAAAAATTTACTAATTTATGTAGAAAAAAATCTCCCAAGAGAAAATATTAGGTTCATTATTTTACTATATATATATATATCAATTTTCTCATTTTTTCATGCATTGAAGCTAAAGACCACAAAGTTATTATTTACCATAATACAAAATAATTTAAATGGAACATATGAATTTCCAAAGAATATAGAAAACTCGCAAGTTAATCAAAATAAAAAATATCTATCAAATGCATACATTTTTACTTCATTATTTACATTTACATTTTTTCTCTCTTCCTCACACCCACTACTTGGAACCAACTAGGCATCCAAAGCTCGACACTCCCCGTGGACATTCAATGCCTCAGGTGCTGTATGCCACTACTACAACCTCCCACACACACTTGCTATGTTATTTCTGCCAAAGACTTCCAATGCTGACGTGGCGCACCCGACTTGATAGTTGTGAATGGAGGAGGCGAGAGGGGGTTCCCATGTCCTTCTAATAATGTGTACTTCACGTTCACACCATCCTTACGGGCGTAGTCATTGCGAACCTGCTCTAATGATACATATTTGCACGAGAATCATTAAAAAAAAACAAGCCTCCGAAATGAGTCCAAATAGCCAAGCTGGTGCCATGACACCTGGCACCTCCATGATTGCCAGATCTTGGTTCTTTGCAAGCCGACCAACATGATAATGGGGACCCTGCAGAAAGTCTTGTAATAGTATATGGTACATCGAGATGAATGTCCATGGACGGAGAACGAGAACTTGCATCCATAATGGGATGAGAAACGGGTAGTCGTTCGTGAGAGGTTGACTGGGGTTGTGGTTGCAGTCTTTCTGTTGAAAGCAGCCGTTGCGTCAAGAGTTGCCAGTTCGACAGGGTCGACGATTCAAGACTGAAGTAGAGAAAGACTCCAATTCTGCAGCTTGATCAGCCGTTACGAGCATCTCCAGAAAATGACTTTCCCACATTCTGCACTTGGAGAATACTTGGCTCCGAGGAATGGTGGAGTGATTCTGTTTTTGGGACAGGTTGTTTTTCCTCATGCCGAGAATGGTTTCTGCTTTTCATGAAGAGTGATTTGTGGGTTCGAAGTTAGCTTGACTCGCTGGCCGAGGCTGATGAGTTCAAGTCCAGAAGGCGTTATGACCACTTTGCCGACAAGTACAAATGTACTGTGTTGTCACCCCGAATGAATTTGAGACCGACCAGATGCCCTCTTCCCAGGGCTTCCTCAAACCCCGTAACGGCAAAGCTAACGTCACCTGAGGATAATAATTGTTTGTTGACACTATAAAGAGGGTTGAAGATATGGAGTAACCACTGCAGTAGAGCTGAGACGGGCGTGAAGCTGGGCTATCATGGAAGTGGGCCGACTCCTCAATCCCTGACGTGTCCCTCTTCATACTGCGACGACGACGACGACGACGCTGCTGCTTTCCTTTCTTTCATGAATCCTTTCAGCATCTCCCACTCCATTCCTACTGCAAGCGCGATCGTACATTCACCACCTATATTGCCGAGTTCCTCAGCGCTCATTCTTTGTTGGTGCGTCACGTGTCTTTTTGACGGTTAATGTGAGCCATTTAATCTATCCTTCTTTAATCATTTAGGAGATCACAACGGCAATCTGTAGTTAAAAACAGGGAGAATGATGATGCGACAGGATTCGGAATTGGTGTTTCTGTGTCGAGATATGTGTGTTGACACTGGTTGTCAGTGATGATGTGATCGTGAGGAATATTGAGTGGTGTTTAGTTTATAAGTGTTGTTGGTGTTGGATTGTCGAGGGTAGAGGGTGCTGTAATTGTAACAGTTGCTGGGGGATGGTTGAGGGGGTTAGTTCGGTTATAGAGAGTCTATTCCCTCTGAGTTGATTGAAATGGCGCACGGTGCGTTTCTGGGACATGTCTAAACTTTGTTGCGGGTTGATTCATGGATGGTGTCATTTGTATTGGAACTGAGCTAGAGTTTACTGCGATAATTGATGGTTCACGTCTACATGGATTTAGGGGAGTTGTGCTGTTGGTTTAGCTGATACAGTTATGGGTACGAGATAATTTGTATTTCTGTTATGGAGGGTTAATGGTCTGCTAGAGGGATGTTGGTTGTATTTCTTTTTTGCATGAGAGAGTGAATGTGGATGTTTTTGTGTAGCAACATTGTTTGACTCAATGCACTCATTTCTCACGCCAATTCGTTGTTCATTCTATTTCACGCCTTTAAACTGGCTCATGCAGATACTCTTCCTGCATTTTGTGACTGTCGTTAAGATTTTGGTCTGAGAGGTAAGGAGGTGGACGATTAGTAGGCTCGAGTGAATCTGAATATTGAACGCAAGAGACACTATAGTTTACACTTCCCTGCTGTTCACGTTGATGTTCATTGACTTCGATACATAGTTCCTTTGCGATATCATAGCGTCGGGAATCAGTCTCTGATCACCCTGTATTCGTTCTTTCCAGGCCAACTCTCCACTCGTGACCTCTGAAGTTACAACCAACGAATAATAGAGCTCACACTTGATTAAGGTGCAGTAGTGCAAACTGCATCAAATTCCGCCAAGATTAAGATCAATTATAATTATCTTAATCTGGACATCACGGATGGCATAACAGGTCTTGACGCAGTTGGCCTCCTTGTCATGGCGTCCAAAACCTTCATGGGTAACTTCCACTAATCTCCTACCTCCACATCTCAAGTGCTTTGTAAATTTGTTGCACACTTTTAAATGACTGTTAAAATGTAGCAATTGGTTACCTACTAATTTGTATCTTTGTAATTAGTTATCACAACGAATGCTGAGCTGGTTAGCTTTCGCAGAATAGTCCGTCGAGTCCAATAAGGAATGGAGTTCAATTGAATGTATTAAGACCTCAGTGTAGGTTCCTGTCGATAGGTGGTATGGTTTACTCCTGCTTACAACTGTCAACTAGTCACCGACGAAAAGTAATATTGAAATTCGTGTGCTTTACTTCCCTCAAGCAACTATACATTTTGGGATCATTCCATACCTTCACTGCGAAGCACAACATTTGCGAATGATACAACTTTCTCTACGTGTACTTTCGGCTCTGATTTTACACGTAGTGAAAGGTGGCATGTCTCTTCTAGATCAATTGCAGATCATTGTTTGGATTTTATCCACGTAATATGTAGGTCCTGATTCTGTTCTTGTAGCAATTGCTTGAGTAAATTAACTACGCATCAACAGTTGTAAATGATGTGATAAAGAAGGGGAAAATTTTAACAGAACGATCATGGGAGGAGCAAGTGCTAGTTTCTAATAAAATTAATGTACCGTTAATATTTGCTCCGTGTTCTAGGAATGCTAACGGCTCCTCTCAACATGCATGAAGTCCTTGTCGGTTACTGACCCGTCACTCTTTATCGTTTTATAAGGTTTGCTGGGGAACGAACCAGGGTCGCCCAAGATTCATACTGCCGATACAGCAAAGCGTAAGAGACTCATTTGGATGGTCAGTGTTGCTGGATTGTGTTGCTTTTTCTACATCTTAGGTTCCTGGCAGAAGAGCAATGTTGATCTTCCACCGGATCATTTCGGAGACCAGAAGCTTGTCCGTGCACCATTAACAGGTGGGCTTGACTTTAGCGCCCACCATAGCTCATTTCCCTCTGATTTGGAGTCGAACTATACTACTTTCGAGTCATGTGACATGAAGTTCAGCGAGTACACTCCGTGCGAACACACCGAGCGCTCGTTGAAATACCCGCGAGAGAAATTGATATACAGAGAACGGCATTGTCCTGGAAAAGGTGAACTCCTAAAATGTTTGATTCCTGCTCCGGCTGGATATAAAAATCCACTACCATGGCCTCAAAGCCGAGACTATACGTGGTTTGCCAACACTCCCCATAAGGAATTAACTGTGGAGAAAGCGATCCAAAAGTGGGTGCAGTTTCAAGGTGAGAAGTTGTACTTCCCAGGAGGCGGAACTTTCTCTGCTGGTGGTGCTGATGAGTACATCAACGACATTGCTTCTCTAATTCCCCTCAATGGTGGGTCAATTCGAACAGCAATTGATACTGGTTGTGGAGTAAGGACCCAGCCGAACCTGGATCGATATTTTTCTCTGCTTTGTAATCTAGTTACAGATCTTAAATTCACCATCAAAGTTGCAGTGTAGTTGCCCTGGGCTTCATCCTCGTTTCTGTTCCTCGATTGTTTGATTATTCACTTATTAAAAACTTCCCCTTTTCTGTACTTCCGAGAGATTATATGCATTATCAGTTTTCTTTGCTTTCTTACATGTGTCTGAATAGGTCCTTTCGATCAATTGACACTTCTCGTGACAATAATTCAAGTGCTGGTTTTTCAGGTCGCAAGCTTGGGCGCATACTTGCTGAAGAAGAATGTATTAACTATGTCATTCGCGCCAAGGGATACACATATTTCACAAATCCAATTTGCGTTGGAGAGAGGCGTTCCCGCAATCCTTGGCGTCATGGCTGAGAATCGCATGCCGTACCCAGCACGGTCTTTTGACATGGCTCACTGCTCTCGATGCCTCATTCCATGGGCTGAATATGGTAGATTGACAATATTTCTGGTTTGAAATGTGACAATTTAGGGATTTTTCATCTTTGAGATGTTTATTACAACTTGTCCAAAACTCATCTTCGAGCTGAATAAGTTGTTTTTAAAACTATCCTGAGAAGAATTTTTACCATCTCAGATCAAAATAATCGAATGTTGTGATCTTAAAATGGCATATACGTTCGCTTTCTTGAAAGCTAATTTCTAAGGTGCTTGAAAAATGTCGTTTAAAAATAAATAGAAACTCGAACAACTCAAAGACCATTCTTCCGAGGTTTTTAGTTATATTTAAGGAATTGATCCTGATCAGAACGAGAAGCCTGCGTTGCATCTATCTCAAAATTGTAGCTGATGGTCTTGGAACAATTATGATAATGCACTTTTTTAACTGGTCCTGCAGACAGTTTGTACTTGATTGAGGTCGACCGTGTTTTGAGGCCCGGTGGATTCTGGATCCTTTCTGGGCCGCCAATCAACTGGAGAACTCACTACAAGGGTTGGCATCGAACCAAAGAGGATTTAAAAGCAGAGCAAGCTAGTATTGAAGATGCAGCTCGACATCTGTGCTGGAAGAAGTATGTTGAGAAAGACAATCTTGCAATCTGGCAGAAGCCGGTAAACCACGCTGAGTGTGAACAGCTGCGACAGCGTAATCCAAACGTGCGTCCACATATCTGCAGCCAGGCTGAAAACTCTGACTCTGCCTGGTGAGAAACCCTCCTGCCTTGTACGGTCGTCGCATGTTCTATTCACGAGGAAGTACATGTTGGTAACTCAAAAAGATCCTGAGTTTGTGTTGCAAGAATTCAAATATGTTGCTGAGTTAATAACTTACTTTACCTGGGATGTTTTACTTCGGGTTTTCCATTGTGAATTTCTCTGTATTTAAAACGATTTGATTTGCAAAGCTTTGCTTACTTGCCTTGCACGACCTCTCGAATGCAGAATCTAGCCGGTTTGGGTCTCTAATAGTTTGTAATTACTGGGACACACCTATCCACCTAGCACTAGTTTATTACGTTCGGAACTCTGCTCGTCAGGGAGGACCTCAATTCACAACAATTTACGGCCAAATTTAACTGATAAGTTGGATGAATTGTAATGTTACTCAATCTACAGGGTACTGCATGAGGGAGTCCTAGATTAAAATGATATTCAATAGTTGTCAAAGCTAATCAACTCTGTTAATACATTACTCTTTCGGTTGACTTCTGTAGGTATCGGAAGATGGAAACTTGCATTAGCCCACTTCCGGAGGTCAAAGACACGAAAGAAGTTGCTGGTGGGACTCTCGCCAAGTGGCCTGCAAGGCTAACAGCTGTGCCTCCTCGAATTGCAAGTGGTTCAGTCCCCGGAATAACTGCTGAAATTTTTAGAGATGACACTCTTCTATGGGCAAAACGAGTGAATTATTACAAGGCACATCTTATAACTCCATTGGCCTCAGGCAGATACCGGAATATTATGGACATGAGCGCCGCACTAGGAGGTTTTGCTGCCGCTTTGGTAAAGGATCCAGTTTGGGTAATGAATGTCATGCCTTCGGATGCAAAGTACAATACTCTTGGTGTAATCTATGAACGTGGTCTGATTGGCACATATCAAAACTGGTGAGCCCTCGAACTGTACATTCCTGGTGCAATTTAATGATGTCAGATATTGAGTTCTTCAAAATAGGATCCTTTTCCAGAATGTGGACAATTTTCCAACCGAAGCGGAGGTGATTTCTCTGCATTAAGCAGAAAAAGTTTGCAAACAGAAGATTGCTGAAAACATGTACATAATTTCAATCTTAGAAACTATAAATATAGATGACGTCCTTGAAGCAGCTACACGAATGGTGGAGAGGTAGTTCTCATCCAAGACAGTTATGTTCCCTTAATAAGCATAAATGCAATATTTAAAATGTTCCAAGCTAAAAATTCCACCAAAGCAAATTATTTATGTATATGAGAATCTCCTTCAGGTGCGAAGCATTTTCAACATATCCAAGAACATACGACCTTATTCATGCAAGTGGCGTCTTCAGCATGTATCGGGACAGGTGCGTAGGTCAAAATAATTTGATCTAAATGAGAAACCAGGAGTGACCTTCGCAATTATCTGTTGAATCTCGAGATTTTGTGTTATGTTGTGATGTTTTGAACTTCTAGTTAGGTCAAGTCAATGTACGCTGTCTCTGGTTCAGTGTCTTTACATTGTGAATTTGATCAAAGATTTAGAACAAAGGGTGCCTACTTCGTCGGTCCCTTGATCTGTACCATGTGGACCTTTCTGAGTTTCTAATCCCTTACTAGAGCCATATTCAGCTCCTCAAACCTTTGTGTTATGTGTCAGGTGCGATATTGAGGATATTTTGCTGGAAATGGACCGGATTCTGCGACCTGAAGGTGCAATCATAATTCGAGACGAAGTAGATGTCTTAAAGAAGGTGATGATGATATCAAATGGTATGCGCTGGGATACTCGCATGGCAGACCATGAGGATGGGCCTTTAGTGCGTGAAAAGATACTTTTAGGGGTGAAAACATATTCGGTGGGATCGGACATGAACAAAACAGGTGCCAGCACCTAACATGTAATGATTATATACTGCAGCGTGACCTGTAGATCTAAAATGTCTATTTTGTCAAAACCTTAATCCGTTCTTCAAGGACTCAAGCTAGTCTTTTCGGAGGCTCATAATTCTTGCGCGTTAGCATAGACGCCAAGTTCCCTCAATCTGTAAGTACATTGCTGTAGAGATTCCCTATCAGTAAGGACATAACACTTCGTAGGCCTCTACTTGTGTGGGATTTTTGATCATGGAATGCTTTGAGCACCGTGAATCTATCGACCATGAAATTAACATCGGCGGCTGACTTGCTGTAGAATAAGTCAGTTTTCTTTCTCAAAGGATCCACTAAGTTCCTGAGATCAGGAATGCTCACCACTTTAGTTGATGCATATGCTTCTGCATGTTGTAACTATTTCTTTTCAATATTCTGAGTGATGACAAAATCATCAATTTCGTCGCAATATCTTCCGTAAGACCTTCACAAATTATCTGCATATGATATTGCTGGTGCTTCTGTAAAGTGTCACTACGCTCCCCAGGCTAAAAACATGTTTGAATGTTCAGATATTTGTGGCAAGAGTAATCCTTGATCAACTATGGCAATAGTAATCCTTGATCAACTAATACCATCCACTACTCACACATTGGTGGTGCAGCGCTGTTCTCGATATGGTTTGTTAATTTTGGCTACTTTCCGATGAAAACAGACGCATTTTCAATCTGCTCTTAAGAAAAATATAAAACGCACGTGCAAACGAAGGGCACATCAGCAGCCGCTGTGAGAGACTTATTAACCTACGACATTCAGGAATTTAAATACAGACTTTTAAAAACAGAAAACAAATTCATATCTTTGATAGGTCATTATTATCTTTTTCTAAGTAGAACATTGGATATATTTCTTAACAATTGTGGCCCCACTAATAGTAATGGAGAATATTGATTAATGTTGAGTGTGAAATAATGGATTCATAGGAAGTGTGGTGGCTTTGCTAAGAAAACCTCTCCTAAAGAAGCTTAAGATTGCATTGTTGACATTAATGAAGTATAATTTTTTTTTTTCTAAAGTTGTATTGAAGGGTTTGGAGATCCTAAATATTGGTCATTTTATCCAATTAATATACAATTTTGTTTTATATACTAGGACTAAAGTTGCATTCATAATAAATTTATTCCAATTCATGTAAATGTGTTGGTTTAGAATTGTATTGAAATCATATTAAGATTATTTATTATAATTATATGTGATCTTTTAGATATGAATGTAATTATATGATAAGGCATATTGCTGCTTCTACTTTAGGTTGTACTTCCAAAAATACTACTTGACTAATATTGACAATTATTAGCAAAATACAACCACTACATTATATAATAACATGTATAGATTTTTATTTGAGATGCTAACTTATTATATTTCAAATAATAAGATTGTTCTAATATCTTAAAAGATCTTGTTGCTAAAAATGTGGACTTACAAATAGCTTTCAGGTAATTTATAACTCTAGAAATTTCTTTAATATTGTCCAACATAAATATACTTTTTCTAACATCTCTAGCCTTTATGATGAGCATGGCATTTAAACAACAAATCATGAGGATATGACAAAGATTTATCTAGTTATTAATGCTTAGTTTTATAAATGACAATCTATATGGCAAATGGATTATAAATAAGAATATCTAATTTTAGAACTTATAGAAAATAATATTTTAAAAAAGATAAATATAGACTTTATAAAATCTTTATCTTAAAAAGAATTAAAAGATACTATTAAAGATATAAAAAATAACAAAGCATTAGGTCCAAATAGTATTGGAGTTGAGTTTTCTAAAGCCTTTTGAGATTTTATTGATAAGGATTATCTTCACATATTCAATCATGCATTAGATAAAGGCTCATTTCTCCATTTTGTAGTAAAAAGTAAAATAATTCTTTTCCACAAATAAGAAGATAGGACAAACTTAGGTAATTGGAGACTAATTATCCTTCTAAATAGAGCATACAAAATCTATGTAAAGATGTTACAAAGAAGGCATAAAAAAGTCTTAATAGAAATTATCCATCTAAATCAAACAACACTCTATACCTACTAATATTATTCTTTATTATATAGAATAGAAGTATGTGGTGAGATTTAGATTTTCCACTAATTGATATATATATTAGCTCTACACAAGTAATATAATTACAGTCAAAAGATACAAAGAATAAAAAAATATTTTTGATGGAACCATCTATGGTCTAAAATTGTGGAAAAAGGCAATTATAAAATTTAGTTTAGTAAACAAAGACCATAATACTTATAATAATATAATCTCTACATTTTCCACTATATTAGATAAGTCTCTTTTAATAAGATATTTAAGTGCCAAAAGCAAAGGATTGTATTGGTTTATTCAAAAATATTAAAGATTATACTTTCTTGATTGTATTTTAACTTTAGATCTTCAAAATAGATATTAAAGAGAATAATTGATATACTATTCCTACATCCAATCAATTAAAAATATATTAGATTGGCTAATTGTCCTATGTGCTCTAATATGATGCAAAAATTATAAAATTTATGCCAAAGACAAATTAGGTGGGTACTTTGAATATACATCAATCAATAAAAGACTATGCTAAAATTGTCTATGTAATTTCTAAATCAAAAGAGAAATCTAAAGGATCATTAGAACCTCTCAAAATATTATATAGACCAATTAATGAGCTATGCTTTGATCCTCTTAGATATTATTAAATAAACAAATCCAATTTCTTAATGTGCAACATTAAATTTGGTAGAAAGCTTCAATCCAAACATAATAAGTAGAACTTATAAAACTCAAAGTGGAACAATATTTTACAAGTATTCATATTCAAGTAGAAAGATGTATAATTCGAACCAAGAGCTAGAAAGGAAGCAATGCTTATATGGCTTATTTTGCTATAAGGTGTTGCTATAAATATATAGAAAAAAAAAACGTAATTCAAATTTGTCTCCAAATTGTATCCTTCGCTTACCTTGAATATCTAAAACAATTATTTACAAGTTTTGGAAATATTCCTATATTTAACAAATATGGAATTGGACTATATCATGAATGTACAAACCAACTTCAAATTCAAGACACTATGGACCTTGGAAAATATTTATTTAGCAATAAAGTATCTTTGTATGCAAACTTTTATTGGAGTTTAAATATTTTGATACTATTTGGTTCCTATTCTATGATGTATATGCATATAAATAATATAGACACAACAAAAACACATTTGTTTTTGAAAACATTACATAAGAAAACTCTTAGATCAAAAAACAAATTTGGAACAATTTAATAAAGTTTGGTAAAATTATATAAAATGTCACTAGAAAAAGATTGATATTCAATCAACTCCAACATATTGATTAGATATTGGAACATCTAGATAGTAAAAAATATAATAAAAAACATAATAAAATACCTAATAGGATTATTGTGAAAATTAGCAATAAAATATCCCTTCATATGGTATCATAGTTCATGAACAAACAAGTATTTAAACAATGCTTACGTTCTCTACAATCTATAATTGCACATAGTCCCACCTTAAGATAAGGATAGAAGGATTTAAATGGTATGTACTTTGTCATCCCTAACTAATTCAAATCATTGGATATACCCCATTTTGAATCAAAAAAAAAAAAAAAAAAAAAAAAAAACTTCGTCACTCTTGTGACCAATTAATTGTCTGATTAGCCGATAATCAGATAAACTGCTGCAGCATTGGTGGAGTGTCCACGAGTGATACCAATGTTCTAAAAATCCCTGTTGCATAATAAACCTAATTGTAGCATGATCACATTCTAAAGCTGAGACAGTTCCCTTGTGAAATTCAAGAATCACTGCAATCGTTGCTTACAAATCACACATGAAACAAAAGTACTAAATTCATAACATTCATACAACTCAATATTATGAGTTCCTTAAGCAACCAATAGAATCTGACTGTCGTCAGCAACAAAGCTTTTAAGTTGGGGTTCTACTGAAATTCTGAGCAGAGCATGGTTTTAATAACAAAAACTCTTATTGCAAGTACAATTACCCTGCTTAACTTCCTATTCTAATGTCGTACCTGAACTTGCTTGGTGAAAATAATATATGAAACAGTAAAAGTATCCAGAAAAGAAATGTAATTCATATGCCAAAAGGCGCTGGTCGCAACAAATCAAAACTCTTAGCCTCCACAGCCACCACCACAGCCTCCACCACAGCCACCACCATCACCAAGCATTGAGCCAATTAGCAACCCTCCAAGTGCACCGCCCACCAGACCAGCTCCCAGTCCACCACCCATGCCGCTACTTCTGCGTGGAGGAGGTTGACCATACGCACCGGGTGGATAATATGGTGGAGGCATACCGCCAGGGGGTGTTTGATACATCGGGCCCTGTTGGTACATTGGATAAGGCTGGGCAGCACCCGGTTGGCCATAAGCAGGAGGGTAGCCAGGGGCTGGGTATGCATACGCAGGACCATCTTTACCATTACCACCAGGCATGGGCATTCCTATCATGTAAGGTGGCGCAGCTTCTCCCATTGGTTGCTGTGGGTATTTGATCAGCTCTCCCAGTTTGATGGATACATTCAAGGTACCTTTTGCTTTCCCTGACTTCCTCAAAACCTGTGAAAAACAGAAAAGTATGAGGTGCTCCAAAATAAGTTATTTTATGCTTCGGGACACAGAAAGTAGCAATCAAATATCGATTCAACTAACAAAGTAGGTATTCCTAACATCATAAGCGTAAAATCAAGCATGAAATTAAAACCTGTTCAACAGATGCTAGCTGAAGCATAAATTGAAGTGTTGCTAGGATAGGATCACATCAAAATAGCCGTTGCACGCAAGCAGTGGTCGGTATAGCCAAACCCGCTTTACTTCGGCACCTATGAACGATGGGAAAGAATATACAGTGAAATGCACTGATATCCGTAGTTGATTACGCCTAGTAAAACCACTGAAGCAACAGAAGACGGACGTGAAAGAACAAAGAAGAGGAGAAAGAAGTGCGGGTCTTTACCGGCACTGCCATGAAGTTGGCGCTGCTTGAGGAGCTTCCCTCTGAAGCATTCGCCTCATCTGCTTTGACCTTCTCTGCTTTGTCCTTGTCTTCTTTGTCCTCTGTAGGTTTGATGGCTTTCGCCAGGCTTTGCAACGGGATCGTGCACGAACCAACATGCTTGTTGCCGAAAGTTCCATGGTCGTAAAGATCTATCACAAGAACCGCATTACCATCCTGCACGAGGCGCTCCTCGGCTATGAGCCTAAGCGTAGCATTCCAAGTAGGGTTCGCATTACCACTCTTATCCATCGGCGATGACACCTTCACGGAGGGGTATATCCATGCCACGCAGTACACCGTCATCTTCCCGAAGGTGTTCACCTTCTTCAGATCCTGGGCCGAAAGCACCGTCACTAATATCTCTCGCTGGTCCATGTTAATATCCCTTAGATGATTTCTTTAAAAAAGAGAGAGAAAGGAAAGAAACACAACCCAACTATACGAAAAACACTAATCCCTGTCACAACTCGCCGTAAGCTATCTTCACAAAGAGCATTTCAACGATCGATTTCCCGAACAGAGAATCCTCTTCCACAACCACCCCACCCGTCAAAGAACCACGCCCGCTGCACTATAGCTGCATCCAGGCGCACCCATCCAAACAAACAAACACTCAGACATGGCACAAATCAGCCAAGTTTTACAAGCAACCAATGCCGCTCAATCCGTCAACGTTGTGGAAAGATGAAAAGATTTCTCTTAAAAAATACCAACACCATCTCATCCACAACGCGTTACGTGCCGCAAGGGTAAACCCACCTTCCCAAACACGACTGCAGCAACAACAAACCCGGCCATAAAACACACATATTCCGAGAAACTCGCCTGGTTGACAACAAACCCCAGGTCGCGTGAATGAGATATTTTAAATATCTGCAATTTTATTTTATTCCATTTGAAACACAAACATTAAAGAGATTGAGTAATTTTTTTATACATATTTCTCAATTAGTATGTTACTTTATCATGCACATTAAAGATTTTTTGATCCATTAAAACTATGCTAATTTATTTTAAAAACACATTTAAAAATCCAACACTACCAATACAATAATGAATCTTATTTCATGTAAACTTTTTTTTGTTACAAACATAATTTTTTTCATTTTCTTTTTACAAAAAAGATCTACAAATAAATACAAAAAAAATTTGGTTCTTTGAAATATGATTTTTTTTTAATTTTTTAATTTTATTTTTTTACATTACTGATTAAGAAATTATTTATAATAAAAAATATTTAATTCATTAAAAAATTTACAAATAAAATTTAAACATTAAAATATTATATATATATATATATATATATATGTATTAAGTCAAAATAAAGGTAAATTTATAAAAGGCAAATAAGTCTTCTTGTTTGTTGTGATGCTACATATTCATTAAATGAGGCTTTTTGTTGTTAAACTTGAGATGTAAAGTATTTCATTTTATTTTTAGAAATTAGATTTTATACTTATAATTTTTATTGAGACTACTAAATAAGGGGATCTTTATTCTTAGGAGATAAGGTGAAAGGCTATAATTTTAAAATCCTTTGATTGGTTGAAATTTGAAAGCCTCAATAAGTTGGCTTTAAATTTAAGAAATAAGCCCAAAGGCCCTGAGAAAAAAAGATGAGGTGGGATGTATTTTTTTTTTCTACATAATATAAATAGTGTTGTTATCCAAAATTACTATTAGGCCCATCTAAAGAGGTGGTTTTTTAGAAAAAATTTGAGAAGCTATATTAGAAAATGCTTCATATAACCATTGAAAAAATAAAAATAAAAATAAAGATCTTTTACACTTTTCATAAGTTTTAGAATAAAAATATAAGATAATATATATATAGACTTGTAATAAAAGAATGATTTGGTCCATTTTTTAGCTTCTTTTTATTTTATACTATATTCAAAGGCCAAGGCTTTTAAAAAAGGTCTTTCTTTACTAAACAAGCAAATTTAGTGAAACTTTTAAATCATGGCCTTTCAAAGTAGGCTTCTAAATATGAAATTCCTCTAATGCTAGTTGAGTTAAAAAAGGATTATAAAATGGTTCAATTTGATTATATTACTTTCAATTTTATATTCTAATACAATTGTGGCTTTGAAGACTTATGAGAAGATATAAAGTCTACCTTATCTTATTAATTAAATATATTTTATATTTTTATATTTTAATTTATAAAATTTTAATTATAAAATTAATAGAAAGTAATTAATAAGATATAAGTATTCTTTTAAAACTTTTTATAATAATTATTTTATAACTAAAATACCACTATTATATATAGATGATTTATTTTCTAATTTTTTATTATATTCTAATTATATTTCAAGAATAATCTATAATTATTTAATAATATATTATAGATCATATTTTAAATTATTTTTTATTTTAAAATTTAATTTTTATATATCTTTTTATCATTTTAAGTAATTCTATTAAAATATTTTTAAATATTATTCATAATATCTATTTATTTAATATTATAAAAATAAAAAAATTAAATGATTTAAAATTATATATATATATATATATATATATATATATTTACCAACTCTATCTTTGATATGACTATGTTCTAAAATATCATCTAAGATATATCATTTTGATTTGTTCTATAATATGTATCTAAATTCCTTTGCATTAATGCTATTGCAATAATATTTGATATTAAGATACATTATTTAAATTGATATTTTTTTTTGTATAGGATTAGATTTTTATTGCTACTTTATTTTTGTTATAGATATAATATTTAAGTAAAAGAAGACTCTAAAAATTGAAGGAACTTAAATAGAAGAGGTCCACTTAATATCACAAGCAAGGAGCTACAAGAAGGCACAAGAACAAGACTAGAAGGCCCAAGTTGAGCCATAAGAATTGCGTTATTAAGATTGAAGATCCCTTCAACTTTAATTTCTATATATATAAGGTATAAAAAAGCTTCTGAAAGAATTTTCTTGATGCTCAGAGGTGAAGTAAGCCTAAGATCCATCTATAACCATCTATCATTCCCTAGAATCTTCTAGGACCTTTCAAAATCTTCTTAGAAACTATTAGGACCTACTAAGATCTTCTCGAAATCATCAAGAATCTTTTAGAATCTTTTAGAATCTTCTAGGACTAAGTAAATTTTTTTAGAATCTTCTTGTATTGTATATTTGTGATATTACCTCTCCTTTTTAGCTCTGAATTTTACGAGGAGGGATAGAATCAAAGTTGATCAAAAGCAAAGAAAGTCAAAGATGTGTTGTATGATATTTGTTACATATTCAAATTGTATTTTGCAAGCAGCAGATTTATTGGTCTTTGCAACCAACAATAGTGATGAATACCTTTTTATCATAGACTAAGCTTGAATATTTGTATCTTTGTTGCAAAAATGTCCTTCAAAAATTGCTATAGGACATCCTTCATAGAGAGGTTCTACTTTGATGATGATTGCCATAGAATAATTGCTAAGTATTCTATGCTATCTTCTTGGTTCAAGGGATTTTTCGTTTTGAAGTCAATAATATATAATACTTGATTAAGATGGCTTAATTGGCATGATATTTTCTTTTTGACTATCTATATCTCATTATGTAAGCTAAATCAAAGACATGTTGTAATCTTAAAATAGAATAGAACTACTTCTAGATTTATTATTTTATATATATGAGAATTAAGCAGTTAAACTTTTGAATTACTTCCACCCCTCTTACAAAAATTATAAAATCTAAAATGAATCATATTTGAATATACTAAATAAAAGTATTATCTAATATATTATCATGTGATTAGATTATTACTTTAGATGGAGTATGTTTAAAAGGGCTACTATTAAAGATTGTATAACTTCATTTTTTTGTAGTAAGTTTTGAAGTTGATTTTATATTGATAATAACTTTTATATATTTAGAGTCACCTCTATTAGATATTAGTGACTCTTGAAATCTTATTTAATTCTTTTATTTGATATTAAGGATATATATTATATAAATTTTATTAAAAAAAAGATTAGAAGAAATCTTAGTATCAAAAAGAATAATTAAGCCATTTATGTAAATGAATGGAGATGGATGATAGAAATTTCTATTCTTAATAGCCAAAAATTAGATCCAATGCACTTCAAGGAGATTGTTTGAAGTATTATTAGAAGTTAAGATTTTTCTTTTGAAATTATTCAAACATCAAAGATTATGTTAATAAGTTTATATTTTTTGCTATGATTTTGGTACAAAAATTAAGTAATTTGGAGTTTTTGTAGAGGAGATATAGATACTCAAAGTCAAGGTATTGATTTTGTATTTAATATCACGCTTTAAAGCAAAGCACACATGTATAAAGAATAATAAAGGATTGGCAATTAAAGTTCAAGAAAGCACTTTCTTGGCTATATTTTACACATATGGCTTGATGAATACTAAGCCAAGATAAAAGAGATATTAGAAGTTGAAGTCAGCACTTGTAATTTAAGGGCAGTAAGTGACCCGCTTAATTAGTGGTTGTATTTTGAGCTATATTTCAAGAAATTTGACAAGTTTTTAATTTAAAATTTTTAAAAATATATATTTTTATGTTACAAAGTTATATATAAAGTTTTATAATACTAAGAGTTTTGGTTTTTGAGATATAAAGAAAATAGTGCTTAGATATTTATAAATTAGGATTTTGAGTACTTACTAGGATTTTTGAGATATCAAATAATTGAAAGCAAATCTATAGCTGATTTTTCTTGTAATAAAGCTTAAAGGCATAAGTTAGAGTTTTTGAGAACTTTGATAAAAATTGAATAGTTGGATGAAGAGATATGTGATCCTAAAGTTCAAGAAGAAAATAATCTTTTACAAGTGAATAGGGTATTATAGGGCTTTATTATAATTTGAGCATTTTGTATGAACTAAAAGAGTTTATTGGAAGCCAAGATTCTATAGAGGTATAAAAGATGGATATATAGGAATGATAAAATTTTGATATAAAGATGTTTTTTTGAAAGTAGATTATAAATTTTCTTTGAAATTATTAAGAATCTAACTTATTAGCAATTAATTAATTATGTTTCAACATACAAAAGGATATTAAGGATTTTTTAGATGCTATTGAATTTTTTTATATATAAATCTATTTAAATATAAAAGATTCTTATTAATATAATATTTTTTTATAATATTATTATACTTATTTGTCCTTCTTATTAAAGACAAATAACTTATCAGATCCTAGCCAATAAGTTATAAATAAACTCTCTACAATTAGATATCTAGTATATCCCTAGATTAAAAATCATGCCATATGATATCACTTTCATGAATGACATCTTTAAAGAATAATAGTCTGCCATCTATAATCTTTGAATGGCCTTTGACTTTTTGACTATCTAGATTTTATAGATTTTTAAAAATACTAAGTCAATAGAATAAGAAAATGCTCTTAAATCTACTAAATTAAAGATTTTGAGTTTTTGGGCATCCAAATATATTGGTATGATAGTACAACAAAAAAATTTAGATGATAATATAAGACTTTTTTGATTTATGGAATAAAAGAATTCAACCACACAATCCCTATAGTAACTAGCCCTTGTTCTTATGCAAAGCATTTGATGATGTAGTTGCACTCTTCATTCAATATATATATTGATATTTTTTATAACAATAAATAGTCTTGTGGCCAAGTTTTTTATAATATAAATGCAAGCACTATTTTGATGTTGCTTCTTTTATTTAGATAGGGATTTGAAGCAAACCACATCAATCTACATATCTTCTATTTTTAAATATTTTTTAATATTAAAAAATATAAAAATTATTAAATAATTAATACAAAATTGTAGCGTATATAATGGACAATTTTTTTGTCAATATTAAAATAGCCGATTATTATATTTTATTATTTGATTGATGATTTTATTAAGAGTTTAAAAATAAGATATAAATAATAATAGATTCTTTATATCATCTTATAATCTCTAATGAAACTGATTTATCAATGCATATTCACTCTAATTAATATCACATACTAATTATCAAAATTTTAAAGCATGAACAAATATAAAAGGAATTCTTTGTCAAAGGACTTAGATTTTACTTATAACAGAGTGAATCTTATTATGTTTTCTAAAACCTTTTATAAAGATTGCCAAAAATATATTAAAGTTATGTAATATGAAAAAATTCTTTTCAAACAATGGAACAAACAAAGGTAAAGCTTGACTTGAAAGCATGGTTCCAACCAGACCAGTATAAGATGCTTCTATAGAATACCACTAAGATTAGAATAAAATAATAAGTTGTATTTGATTTACAAAGTCATAAAATGTTGGACAAGTTCCAGTAACTTTTCTAGGAGGATAATTCTTAATTCTTTTGCTATTAACATTAAATTTCCATCTTGAATACACACATCTTTAAGTGAAGTAGACCTTAATAATGGAATTTCTAGGATGACTTATAATAGTGGTTGAGGTGGTTCTGTTCTTTGACCATTTTGTATAGTCATATAAAGTTCTTCATTTCGCTTAGATAAGATTTGGATCTTGACTACCAATGCTTTAAGAACATTTATATTTGAATCCAATTTGGCTTTTTAAAAATGTGCCATATTGAACCTTTCACTTATGAATATACTACTCAAGTAGAATAAGACTCCAAAAGTTTATGAAATTGAAACAAAAGAGGTTCACTTTATATTACAAGCAAGGAACAATGACAATGACAAGGTACAAGAATATGAGTAGAAGGTCCAAGTTGAGCTACAAAAGTTGCATTGTCAAGACTAAAGATCCCCTCAATCTTGACTCTAACATACTCAAGGTGTAAGGTAGCTGGTTGAAGAGTTTCTTTGATTCTTGGAGGTGAAGCAAGCCTAAGATCCTTTTATAATAATCTAAAATCCCCTAGAACATTTTAAGGCCTTCCAAATCTTCTTGAAACCTATTAAGACCTACTAAGGCTTTCTCAAAATCATCGAGAATTTTTTAGGATCTTTTAAAATCAAATAGAATCTTTTAGAATCAAGTAAAATCTTTTAGAACCTTCTAAGATTGGTAAAATCTTTTTAAATTAAATAGAATCTTTTAGAATCTTTTAGACTAAATATAACCTTTTAAAATCTTTTAGAACCTTTTGCTATTATATATCAATGATAGTTTTTATTTGTTAGTTGTTTATTATACAAACTTCTATAGAATACTTCAATTAAATTATCAATTCAAGATCATTTTGTATCAAATCTTAGTAGTGTTTATATTTAATTTTAATCAAATTTTGATTTTTATTAGTGTTCATTGAAATTGTTGCTTAATTGTGACTTCTCAACAGAACATAAATTGTTAGGATATTTTTTAGAAAATATATATATATATATATATATATATATATTATCTTTTAAATATTTTAACCAATCTTATTTAAGGTCTTTTTTGGTCATTTGTAAATTTATAAAGTGCATGTTTATTTTTTCTTTAAGCAATGATTTGGTGGTATAGATTTAAATCAAAAAAGAATATAAAATATTTTTTATTTTTTATTTTTTATTTTTTTAAAATTTAGATGTTTATGATTACAAGGTATTTGATTCTATGATTGCATTAGTTTTTACATTTTAGAATAGCTTGCAATAATTGTAAGGCTTAGTAGAATTTATAAAATATTATTTGTTATCTAAATATTTTTAATTTTTTGAGCTTCATTAAATGTTAATTGATTAGTTTTTGATTTTTTAAAACTATTTTTAAGACATAATAATCTTTTATTTATTGATTTATATCTAGATGCAACTTTCATCTAATTAGATTTTTTTATTTTTATTTTTTTAAATCTATAAAGATGATTAGTTTTTATGTCTATTAGAATTTATTTATTTTTAAAAATATCTAATTTTTTGTTTTATTTTTATGGATTGATTAATAAAAAATTTGGAATTAGGAATATTAGAGTTGAATTGTAGACTTTGCTAAAAAAGTGTTATGTATTGTTTGAAATTTACTTATTAGATGCTCTAAATTTATATGTCACATAAAACAAATCTTTATATGAAGTTGCAATAATGTAATTTATTCCAAAAAAGATGTTTATTCTTATATGAGTTTTGCAAGGATTTAGAAGAAAAGATTGCTTGTCAATATTTGAAGACTTGGTCTTACTGAAAAAATGCCCCACGTCTATAGGTTTTCCTATACTGAATGCAAAACCAATTTTCTATTGAAATTGGATAGATTGCTTTGCAAAGGCTAAGTCAAGAGGTTTTCCATCAACACATCTACTCTCCACCAAAATATTCCTCATTTTCCGTCCTTGTCTTATAGCAGGATTTAAACCAGAACCAGGGGAACCGTAAGCACTCGTCAAAGTGCCTCCCGTCTACACCGAAGAGTCTGACATAAGTTACAACAACAAAATGCTAATATTAGTTACACGGTGGAGCATCTCTGTCAATGTTCCTTGCTCCTAAGGATCCGTCCACTCATGATTTATGAATCCTGATTACAAGTTATAAGGAAAAGAAGAGTACACATTCGACTTCCATTTTGGGGAGACCTGATGATCGGACCCTGATTTACCAATTAAAGTTCTAAAACTAGATTGAATATTCCTTTATTGGACTGGAATGGCCGCACTACCTCGATAGATAGAGTTCGTACCTGCGAAAAAGCCTCCAGTTTTGGAAGAAATGGAATCAATCAACTTTCAGATGTACTATTCGACCTTATCGAACTCAATAGGAGATATTTTGTTATCTTCTAAAGCAATAGGCGATAGAGAAGTTAATATCTTCCAGCACCAGCTTTCTGTAAAAGGCAACTTCATAAGGATAGGCGGCAACCGATCCGATATTCCGTTTTGAATGTCGGTAGCAGATGGGGGCGGGCTAAAACCTGGCATATTGTGCGAAGACCCACCGTTCACCACCCTTGGCAGCCCAAGACTACCATCTCCAACTGTCGAACTTCCTCCTAAATACTTGTGTAGTTGATGGCCAGTGGCTGTGATTGAAGGTATCATCAATTCTGAGCCACTGTTATATCATATCCAACATTTGCACGCTAGAGGACAAAACTTTTCTGAAAATTCGAGGGAGAATATGCTGCCATCACATTACCCTCGTGACTGGTTGCAGTTCCTACTTTATCAGTACCACAATTAGGATCAAATTTTGTCTGCATTCCATCCAATACTTGACCGCCTATTCCACATGGACTTCATCCAAAAGGAAGTCCACATTCGCCACATGATTCATCAAGCTTGGGGTAAAGCAACAAATGACTTTTATACATTCGCCACCTGTGATTGACTACTCTACTGGCATTGAAACAGTGTTAGTAACTGATTCAAGCTTCATAAATATCAAGAAGAAAATGCAGCAGTCAACCTCAAATCTTCATGGCTGCAGAACTTCAGCAGCGAATAGGTAGTCGTTATAAATTTCCTGCTGCTGATCTTCACCCCTGGTTAGTCCCCTAGTCAAGCAGTAAGCGTATTGGACTATATATCCAGTAACGCAAGTTCAACTCTCTGTATAGGACCATTTGATTTGATGCAACAGGAAGTGCAGTACAACTGACGCCTCTACTTCCAAAGAGCCGTTCAATCCGAAGCACCATGGCGATCAGACTTGTGTGCCGCAACAGCTCCAGCCTTGCAAACGGCACCAACGTCATGTAGCAACTTCGCAGTTTTCGATAGCAGAACTTCAGTTACAGCAATCAGCTGTCTGTATATATAGACATTGAGACTGCAAGCGTACAACACGATGATGTTGTCACACGTGTAACAAGATAATGCGGGATCTGTTTTTCTTTACTGTTGGGAACATATTTTCAAACCTACATAAAAATTATTGTTTACCTGAATCAGACACTCGCAATACAATCACTTCCAGCAGCATCAGGTCAAGCAATTAATACGAACTGCTGGGAAATGCACTACTAGTACTATGCCATCATCGTCACGTAAGATATCTCCGTCTGGAATGTACACAAGAGTTTCATTCATGAACTTATTTTCAACAATCTCAACAACTTCATATTTAATACTTGAGAATAATCCTCTGTCTATTGATGATCTGTTGAACAACAAGGAGTCTTCTTGATTGTATCCAGAGTACGATAGTACGGCAATCACAACATTTACTCCATTGTATTCTTTGATTGTGTTTGATATGGTCGTTGTACATATTGGCTTCTGGGCATATGTTAATACCTTTGAGTCCGATATCATGTTTGTCATTACGTAAGGAGCAAGAGGCATAGCTTGCCAGTATTAACTAGCCCTTCTCTACCTCCTTGACAATGGAAAAAGTACTCAATAGGATCAAGTCCTTGTGAATACGAACTGTTAACAAATCCTTGTCCTTGCAGTGAATTATCGTATGGGCTACACCATGCTAGAGCTCTATCACCTGGTAACATCCTTGCTGGTCTCTTCCCTCTTATCCATTGTTGACCTACTAATGAAGATATCTGTCCTAGATTAACAAAGCTTCCTTTAGATCCACTCTCTACCATTGCAAGGAGTGGATTATCATTGTCGATGGATTCTACTACTGCTCGCTGACTTACATTCCTAATGTTATTTAGAATCACTTGTCCCTTCATCGTTTAAATTTGTCGACGGCTGAAAGGCTCGACGAGTGAAGGTCGTCTGCGGCAATCAAGTGCTCGCTACCGATCTCTTGCAGGCGCAACAAGTTCTACAACTACATCAATCCACATCATTCTTATCTTTCAATGTTCCTGAGATACTTTCAAATTCAGATGAACACTCTCATTACCAGGGAGATTGGACCCTAGAGAGAAGTGAATCCATCGTCTAAGCTTACTACTACTTTAAGCGCATGCAAGTGTGGTTGTCCGATGAATCTAACACCACCACCACCAACGACTGATGCCCTTGAGCTCTTAAATCCAGTACGTAATAATTTGACTCACGTATGAACGACAATTTGCAACAGAAACTCTTTCAATGGTTGAGCACTCTGACAAAGAAAATTGAGAGGGCCTAACTGAAAGAGCTAAACCCCAAGACCACCATACAGGCCGAATAGCTACAAACGAAACGATATCATACGCCTCCACATCAAACATCCTCAGAAACTCCACTAAGTCCTCATAACATTGATCACCCACTCAAACTTCACTAAGTCCTCATAACATTGATTACCCACTCAAACTTCAACCACTGAAAGTGACATCAAACTCACTCACAAGAATCCAAACGTAACAACTCTTCAAGTGTCATGATTGCGCAAATATATGCAGAGGTCCAGCTAAAAATGCAGTGGAAACCCAAAAGCGTCTGCTTTTCGTGCAGTACGATCGCCATCGGCTGCTGTCAGAGGAAATCGGCAAAGCTTCACGAAGCTGGACTAGATCCACCAGCGGCATCATCGTTCTGAATGACGTTCCGTCCGATAGCCTGGTTTTGTCGTCCGTACGTCTCGTCCATCGTGCCGCTTTCCGTCACATTCGTCAACATCCGTTTTGTGCCGATTTGAAGGTTCGATCACTATGTAGCTCATGGGAGGGAACTACAGCGATGGCTCCGAAAATAACGGAGGGTTTGCGCCGCAAGCTGCCGCGGTTAGGCCAGAGCGTTCTTTGATGGTTAATTTTTGTTTTCTCGTGCGAATTGCAAGCTAGACTGAGTGCAGAACAGTGTATACTTAGTTACGTATCAGCGTAGACAAGAGAGTATTTTTTAGATTTTTTGTTGTTTCGGAAAGAAATAAAAAAAACAAAATCAGTGAGAAACTGTAGTTTAGGGCTAGGCTAAACAGGAATATGGAATTGTACGCCGCGAGGACGGGCAGGGGAGTCGCAGGGACACGCAGAGTGCGCAGTGAATACGGAGCTGCTGACCGAGGGCGAAGTGCGGAAGCTGTCAGTAGCCGTCGGTATGCAGAGGGATATGTGACGGCCGCATCTGACGAGAGTAATGCCGGGTGAGTCTTCCTCAAGGTTTTAGCCGAAGTTATTCTGGGTTTCTCATTTGAACTACTCCCAAAGAGGTTCCGGTCGATGAGTAGCTCGTCAAATCTGAGATCGACCACCTAACTCATCATGTCTCCATTGCTTGCTACGTGGGGGGTAAACCCACAGGACGTGTTTAAATTATGATTGGCGGAGTTAGTACAGGAAGCAGGAGGTGCTATCCATCTAGGCCCAAACATTGGAAAAGGTTATTTTTATCTTACATCGGAATCGGCACAAACCAGCGGAAAGGTGCTGTTAAGATCCCATACAAGACTGCGGTGGGGCTATGCACATTTCAGGCATGGCATCTGAATTTTGATCCCAAAGCCGTTTGGAACTCGGATGCAGCAGAAAGAATGGGTGACATCAAAATTCCGATTTGGATAATCCTAAAAAGTGTACCAGATGAAATCAGAAGTCACAACACACATTACCGCAAGCCTCAGGCAAATTTCGGGGGAGGGGGTGGCAAACAAGGAGACGACAGATCTGAAGTTCTGCTTGGTATTGAATGCAGTGGCGGGATGGGAAGTAGAAATCAGAGTAATCAACCTGGTCACGAAGCGAAAAAAGAGAGTATTAATCAATTGTAACAACATCTCGATACGATGCCGCATTTGCTTATCAACTGAACACCGCATCAAGAATTGCACGTTACTCCACAAATCAAAGACACGAAATTCAGCTGACACTCTCGGCAGGGATCGTAACACACATACCAGCACTAGTAACCATCTCTCGGCTTCAGAAGGGAACACGACATCAGTTGAGACCCCCGGGAACGTACCGGCTGCAACCACTCGGAGCCAACAATGTGTAGACGGAGAAGGTCAACACGTTGGTGCAGCATAAAGGGAAAGGGAGGGTCCAAAGTCACGGACTGATCCAGGTTGACGGTAATAATTGAGACAAGATAGGAAGACCAAGTGCAGATCTCAAATCACAATCTGATCGTAAATGAGAATACTCTCAAGAATATAGAGCGACTACCAAGTTTGGAGGGTGTAATGGGCGATTCAAACCAGGATAAGGCCATTGTTAAATACACTCATCGAGATAACGAGATGGTACAAGGCCGAGATGAAGGCGTGAGTGACTCTGTGATGTCAATAGCAGATTAAGGTCTACAGGAAACGCAGGACAGGCCGCAAGTAGGCAGTAATACACAAGGAGTGACTGCTGGTGATGATATAAATCGAGCAAAAGAAAGCGATCAATCATTGCTCTACATAGCAGGCAAAACTCAGTTGTACCAGAAGCACAACACCAACATCCCGCAACGGAGGGAGAAAACAATGCAAAATCGAACAACTTTGGTTCGGGCAGTGCACCAGATGGACAACAACTTATCGTAGAGTGGTCGGCGAGGACAGGAATTCAGGATCATACAATCGGGACACAAACAGTAGCCATCCTTAATCTAGATACGGGACACAAACAACAGGCTCACACACCCGATAGCAAAGAGACATTGAGCTGCGACCAATTGGAACCACAATGGGAATCACCAATGTACCCAAGTTAGTCCATGCCCATCAACCTAAGATCGGAACTGAATAGGGTGCCGAGATGGACTGATGCCCGAAGCAAGTCGCAGGAACTAAGCGGGGCCTCCCACTGTAAGTATACTCGCTTCCGGAAACGAGTATACACACTAGGTCGGAGAAATACAACGCACCTCCTCAACGGCACGGCTTATGTTCAAACTTAGTGTCGCCACGGTCTGGAAGACAGAGCAGGGAGAGATCGCCAATTGGGGAGAGAAGGCGCGGTCCTACTTTGGCGTTGCCATTCCCGATTTTGGTACGACATGTTCCTCTCGACCACGAGACTGAGGGAGGCGGTGAATCCCAGCCTGGTATCTCCATAGATCCCTGCTTGCACTCTCAGCAGATGGCATCAGAAGATAATCCTGGGATAACTGAGAGGCTCTCCAAGGTAAATGGGGAGTTACATAATTGTTTCAATATAGTGACCAAGCTCTAAGGGAGGGGCAAAGCCTGTGGCTATCATCAGCAAGAAGACAAGTAAACTCACTTGCACATACCTATCATACAGAGGTAGTGTCATTTCACATTCTTTTTGATTTAAATGACTCACTTTTTGCCATGAAGTTGTATGGTTCAATCTTGTGTCGTATTATATTATGGTTTGTATTGTTTGGAAATGCATTGGGCACTTAATTGTAGAAGGTAAAGTTGCACTTTGCAACTATCCAAGAATCTAATAGCCCTAATGAAATCTTAAATCAATCTCAATTGAATCTTAACAACTTTTAATCAAATCCTAATCAAAAATTAATATTATTTTTAAAGAAATCTTAATTGAATCTTAACCAAATTCTAAATAAATCCTAACAAATTCTAATCAAATCCTAATTAAATCATAAAGAGATCCTAAGTAAATTCTAATCAATTCAAATAAAATCTTAATAAAATCATAAATAAATCATAATCAAATCCTAATCAAATCTTAAATAAATCCTAATAAATCCTAATAAAATCTTAAAGATATCCTAAATAAATTCTATAGCAAATTTAATCTTCAATAATTAAAAAATTAAATATTAATCTTGATTCAAAATTGGCACAATTTTTAATCTACTAAAGGACAATAAGCACACAAAATTCAAAAAAAAATCAAATTAAAAGATTGGGAGAAAAAGCTCCTAATCTGCTCAAGTATCAATCTTCCTCCTTCTCTTACCTTGATATCAATCTTTGAGCATCAATTGCTCTGTTTTGCTCTATTTACTAACTTAAAAACTTTACATAAATGTTAAAAATTAAATCAAATATTACTTTACAAAAAATCATTTCAATCTAATATGTAGATTGTTCAATATTATAGAAATCCTTAAAAATCCTTACAATTTAATTTTTGAGATCCTTATCCACTTTAATTTCAACAATCTTTGATTTTACTATTTGATTAAGCTCAAATCCATAATATATATCTAATACAATTATATTCACAAATTTACATATTTTCACTTGTAGATCTATTATAAAATTCATAAATTTTTTAAAAATATAAATATTTTTTTATTCCACAAAAAATCAAAGTCATCCAAAATAATCCTAACTTTGCAAAGCTCTTACAAAGTCATTATTCACTTAAATTATTTAAAATTAACACTTAAAAAAATCTTATTAAGTTTTCTCTCCAACCTTATTCTTTAATCAATAGAAGAACCCTTCATTTGTCTTAGGCATGCGTTTTTGTGCCCTAGAGTCTGATTTTGACCTTGGTTTGTAATTGGTCCTTCTTAGATAATATTTTAAGTTTTTTTAGATAATTTTTTTTGAAAGTTATTTTTTATTTTTATCTAAAGATATAAATAGTATTATTTTTATCAATCTATTATATTTTGTCTTATTTATGATCCTACAAAGTAAGTAGTAGCCTTTTTTTAAAAAAAAGGCAGCATAGATATAATTTTTCTACTTCTTTTTATCTTTTACCTATGATTTTAAAGAAATTTAATTACTAAGTTTTTAATTAAGATCCTCTATAATATAGGTCTTCTTTTGCTCTTCCACATTATAGCCATGTTATAATACAACATCTACCTTCTTTAAACCTATGTATCTATTGGTATATTCCAAATTAATCATATGTAGTTGTTGGCTTTACACCATGCCCTCAATGTCTTTATATAATTTTTCTTTGTCATTCTTATTATCCAAATCAAAACCACCTTTATATCTTAGAAGATTAAAATTTATAATAAGATCTTTTGTATTGAATTTTAAATATTATTTAAATATCTTCACTTATTTTTCAAACATTGGTATTTTTAATTTTGTTCCATCTAATTTTTTTAGCAAATAGGTTGCATTATCATAAATAATTGTTGTTACATATGGTCCAAACTAATATTTTAAAAACTTTTGTAAAGTATTATGTTGATTATCTAAGCTATTGTTATAGATAAAAATTCAATCTTCTTCTTCAATTATATTAAGTCTTAATCAATATTATTTATAAAATCAAGCTTTATTTTAAAATCTTACTATTTTTAATATTTCTAATACTATTTGCACATCTTTCAATCTTTGCTTAAATTATTAAACTCTAATAGCTAAAAATTCTTTTTTTTATCAATCCATCTTCTTATCGTAGCACATTCCAAGTTGGTACTTTTTCTTCAATTGGCATAATAAGTTGTTGATCTATCATGAGCTCAATAGGTATATATCCTATTATTAAATTATGAATTTTTTAATAAGTCTATAATACAAATGGCAAAAATTGAAGCTATTCTCTCACTTTTTTATTACAAGCTTTAACTAATGTTTTTACAATCAAAGGATGATTACATTCACTTTTTGCATTTCTTTCTAGATTGTAAGTAATATTCAATAATAATTTAATTCTACATATTTCAAAGAAATCACAAGTTTCTTGTGCATCTAATTTTTTATAATCTGCAGTGATCTTTCTCATACATCCATAGCAGCAAATAACATCTTCAAGTAAAAATCTACAAATTCCTTCAATAATCTTTATTCTTAATACTCTTCTTTCTACCTAGTTTGATAAATCTTCATAAGCCAAAGTTAAATTTTTCATTTTCCATAATCCAACTAATATAATAATCAAATCAATAACCCATTTAAAATAAATAATCAAAGGATATATTAGATATAAACCATTTCAATATCATATATTAAAATATGTTTGATAAATTTTATACAATTCTACAAATAAAGCACATCTTAATACATATTTTTCCACTAATATTGCTCTTTAAGTTTAGCAAAGGGGTCCAAATCTCTCTATGTCTCGTCCATAGACTATTGTTATTGTATTATATGAAGTTTTTCTTGAGAATGCACTAAGCACCTAATTGTGGAAGATAAAAAATAAATTGTAATAACAAGTCTTAATACCTCTAATAGATTTACATATAAATTATAATTAAAGATTATCAAGTATGTTCAAATATTAAAGAAGTTCAGTTAAATTTTTAAAAAAATTATAAAAAAAACATAAAAAAATCCTAATTTTTTAAAAAAAAAATCATAAAGAAATAATAAAAAAATTCTTAAAGAATATTAATATAAAAATCCAAAAAAAAAAACTAAAAAAAAAACTAAAATAGAAATATTTTTAAAATATTAAATATAAAAACTATAATCAAATTTTAATCAAATCCTAGTCAACTCCTTGTCAAATCCTAAGAAAATCCTAAGAAAATCCTAAGAAAATCCTAATCAAATTCTAATCAAACCCTATTCAAGCTTTAATAAAATCCTAATGAAATCCTAAATTCTAAATAAATCCTAATAAAATCTTCATCAAATCCTAGTCAAGTACTAATAAAATCTTAATAAAATCCTAATAAAATCCTAGTTATATCCTAAATCTTAAACAAATCTTAATAAAATCTTAGTCAAACTTCAAATCTTAAATAAATTATAATCAAATCTTAGTCAAGCTCTAATAAAATCTTAATAAAATCCTAGTCAAATCCTAAATCCTAAATAAATCTTAATAAAATCTTAATTAAACTTTAAATGAATCTTAAGAAATTCTAATCAAATCCTAATCAAATCCTAACAAATTCTATAACAAATTGAAATCTCAATAACTAATCATTGAATAGTTGAACTTGACTCAAAATTTGTATATCTTTTAACAACTAAATTGATAATAAGCACAAAAATTTTGAAAAAGATCCAATTCACTAAATAGAAGATAAATCCAAAACTTTGCTCAGGTGTAGGTCAGCATCCTTCTCTTACCTTGATGCCAATCTTCTAATGCCAATATTTCCTTCTTATACTATTAAATTCTTCTAAAATTTAAAAAAATATAGAAAATTAAGTGTACCATCTATATATATAATTCTCACTTCAATCCAATTGGTAGATTATTGGATATCTTAAAAATCCTCACTAGCCCTCAAAACCCAATTTTGAAGACCTTGACCCACTTGAACTTCAATATCCTTTAATCAAATTGTTTGATTAAGCTCAAATTTATAGCATATATTTAACACAATTACAACTACAAATCTATAAAATTTCACTTGTAGATCTACTATCAAACTTATAAAATTTTTAAAAATATAAATTCTTTTTTATTTCAAAAAAATTCCAAGTCATCCAAAACAACCTTGATTTTACAAAGCTCTTGCAAAGTCAATATCTTTCCAAATTACTCATAATAAATGCTCAAAAAAATCCTCTAAATTTTTTTCTCAAACTTTGCTCTTTAATTTGCCAAAAAACTCTTCATTTATTATAAACATGCAATTTTATATCTTAGGGTTTGATTTTGATCCAGGTTCACAATTGGTCTTCTTTGGATATCAATTTTTAGAATTATGAAGTAAATTTTGCTAAAGCCTATTTTCAACTCCTTTTTAAAGATGCCTAAATTAATTATTTATCTCATTTATTTTGATTTGACTCATTTATGTCTCTACAAAATAAATAGAAGTTACTTCTATAGAAGGCATTATTAATACTTTTTAAATTTTACTACCTATTTATTTATTATCTATACTTCTATGATAATTTACTAAAATATTCTCATTTGAATTCTTCTATAATATAATAATTTCTTTCCTCTTTCACCTAATGGTCATATTACTATACAACATTGTGAATTTTTTTTAATAATTTTTGTTGATCTTCCTTATTACCTATCATTTGTTATTATATTCCAATTTTTTTTTGTCTCTTATAAGAATCATTCTTGAAGCATAAATCTATATGTATTTTTTTAATTTATTTAAATTTTTTTTTAGACCAATTTGCTTACTTAGTTAAGATATTCAAATAATAATCAATATCTAATAATTCTCTTTTATAAAACTCTTCAAAAAATAATTTATCTACTTTATTAAAATTTGAAATCAAATAAAATTTTGTTCAATATTATTAATGTCTTCAATCATATCAACTTTTCTATCATATCTTATTCAAAATAGCATATTTGCTACTAAATCATCTTTCCTAGCAACATGCCTAAATTTTGAATTTAATAACTTGATATAAGCAGTCTATCTTAATATTATAATATCTAATATTATACAATTAATAACCATTCTAAGTAATAATAAGTAATTTATTTTAATTACTACTACTATACTAATCAAATAATTGTTTTAAACTTTTATAGCCAAAAAAACTCTCTATAGTTCTCTTTTGACTTAGAAATATACATGTTAGTAAGTACTCAAAACCTTAGTTTCAAATCAAACTACAAATCTATTCTTATTTAAATCAATTTGATCTATAATCCATCCAATAGTAATAGGATTAGTATTTATAATAAAAATTACTTATTTATTGCATTTATATTCAATTCTTCTTAAAATTAGAGGTGATTATAATAATGCCTTTAAGCTTTAATATGATTTCTTTTCCATTTAAATTGATAACCTTTACATAATAATTTATACAATGGATATGTTATAGAAGTATAATAAAAAATCCATATATAATAAAATATACATGCATTCAAAAATCAACGCACTTTAGTTAAAAAATCATATGTCTTTTTCATCTTTCTAATTATATCAACTTTACTAGAATTTCATTTTCTTCCTTAAAATCTACATAAATGCCTAATAATCACAATCTTTGGTATTCCAAATGTAGATTTTACCTTAGATAGTGTAAAATAAATTTCTTCAAGTCGAGTTAAAATATTTTTACAATCTTATATATGATAATTAGTATACTTGCAACACCTCCTTTCATCAAAAGTCACATATTTTTTTCTTTTTTTATATCTTTTAATAGAAATATCATCTAAAAATGACATAGTTTTTTTTTAAGAATGAAGTCTTTCAACACTATTCATTCTATTCATTATATATATATAAATATATAAATATATATATATATATATATATATATATTAGTAGCACTTTATAAAAGAATACATATTTTAAATAATCCAAGTGATATTTTTATTATTGTCATATCTCTACTTCTATGTACAAGTTGAAATTAATTATAGCTTGAATATAAATCATCAATTGAATAAGTAATCTTTCCTACAAATACTTCAATAAATTCATTTGTTAAAGATCTTATACTTGTATTTCTAATAGTTATTACATTTATAAGTTGGATATCTTGAATAATCATAGTAATCTATTTTTTTTAGGCTCTATAAACAAAAAACTAAAATATAGAGCAAAAAGAGGCTCTAAAATCTTCATTTGTACCTTTTCTTTCAATAAGTCTACTAATTTAGGCAAATGTGTCATTGGTATTGAAATTGGCCTCAAGTTCTAAAGTACATACAATAATGTGAAGATAACTATAGGAACTATAATATTAGAATCTATATATTCTATTTCATGAGGTTCAAAGGCAAATGATTTCTCATTTTGTAAGCATCTCTTTGAAACATATAATTTTTTTCAGCAATAAAGAACCATAAAATCAAATCTTTAATTCTTCAAAAGTCTTTTTATTAAATTGGTGCTTAATATTCTATGGATCTATTAAACTATTCTCTCTTGATGTTTTTTTCATAATTTTTTTTAAATCCTCTAATCAAGATCTAACAATAGTGTCATATTATGTGTCATCTTATTTGAGAATGTACCAAGTACTTGGTTGTGGAAGATAAACTTATATTTTTCACTTAATCAAGAATCTAACAATTATAATAAAATCCTAAATAAATCCCAATTAAATCTTTAATAATCCTAATCAAATCCTAAAATAATCTTTAAAAAATTATTAAAAAATCCTTATAAAATCATAAAAAATCTTAAAGAAATCATAAAGAAATTTAAAGAAATTTTAAAGAAATTACAAAGAAATCTAAAAGAATTTTAAAAAAATCATAAAGTAATCATAAAGAAACCTTAAAAAAAATTTAAAGAAATTCTAAAGAAATATTAAAGAAATCTTATAGATATTATAAAGAAATCTTAAAAAAATCATAATAAAATCTTATCCTATTCTAAATTAATCCTAAATAAATCCTAATTAAATTTTAATTAAATCCTAAATAAATTCTAATAAAATTTTAATTAAATTTTAATTAAATTTTAATCAAATTTTAATAAAATTCTAATCAAATTTTAATTTAATCTTAATAAAATTCTAATCAAATTTTAATTAAATTCTAATAAAATCTTAATAAAATCTTAATAATTTTAATAAAATTTTAAAGATATTTTAAATAAATTCTAATTAAATTCTAATTTTAATAAAATCCTAAAAAATCCTAAATAAATTCTAACAAAATTTTAATCAAATCTTAAATAAATCTTAATAAAATCTCAATAATTATCAATTTAACTATATATTTTTATTTAAAATTTACAAACTTCTTTATTTACTAATTGAAAACAAGTATATAAAATTTGAAGAGATTCAATTTTATAGATTTGAAAAAAAAGCTCCTAATCTACTTAGATATTAGTCATCCTCCTTCTCTAACTTTGATGTCAATCTTCTAGCATCAATAGCTCCTATTTGTATTATTCACATATTTTAAAACTTTAAAAAAATATTAAAAACTAAGTCAAATATTAGCTTAAAAAAAAACCATTTCAATCTAATCAACAACTTGTTCAAAATCACAAAAACTCTTAATGACTTTTAAAATCCAATTTTTAAGACTCTAATCTACTTAAATTCCAATAACCTTTAATCTAATTATTTAATGAAGCTAATATTCACAATAAATATTTAATACAATTATATTTACAAACCTACAAATTTTTATTTGTAGATGTGCTTTAAAACTCACAAAATTGTTCAAAATTTGAATCCACTTTATTTCTTAATGATCAAAGTCACTGGAATAGAATCCTAACTTTACATAGCTCTCAAAAAGTTATTACAAATTCAAAAACCTTAAAATCAATGTTCTAAAAAATCCTATTGAATTTATTTTTTAAATTCATTTTTTAATTAAAAAAAATCCTTCATCTGCCATAAACATACGATTTTGTACCTTTGGATTTGATTTTGACCTTTGTTCACAACTGACCTTCTTTGAATATCAATCCTGTTAAGATAAATAGATAATAATAAAAATAGAATAAATTACAAAATAATTAATATTACCTTAAGTAAGTTGTTAATGGTCAAAGGATTGTTTCTTAGTAAGTGTAAAGGCTATCCTATGAATGAGGGACAAAATCAAGGATCAAGAGACAAGGTCAAGAAGATAAAAGATCTATTAGGAGATATCTAAAGACTAGATAAGAATATAAAATATATGCCATAGGATATACTTGAGGTAGATGAGATATCAAAGGATTCTATAGATATATTGGATATGCTAAAGATATATCTTCATAAAAGATAAGATGTTAATGAATATACTTGATATATCTTTTGATGAATATAAAAGTCAAAGGATGAAAGTTGTCTATTAGGGCAATAACCACAATCTATAAGTAATGGATGTTGGAAGTAAGAGACATTTTATTCCACACTTCTCTTGTTTGCAATCTTGCTTGTTTTTACTTACTTGTATAGTACTTATTGTGTTTCTTCAAAAGATTATGGATCCACATATACTTTATTGTGCTATTCAAGTAAGTTAAAGTCATCTTCTTGTTCTTGCTCTTGTGTAGAATAGATCTTATGGTATTTACTGATGTTAGAATTTGTAAGATCTAAATTTGTATTTTGGCATAAAAAAGTATTGATATTGAATTTATACATTTTTTATCAAAGACCTAAGAATACAAAGCAATAGACTTGAACAAAGACAAGGTTTCAAGAAGAAATCAATAAGAATTTGAATTAAACAGATGAATATACAAAGAACATCAAAAAAGGTGAACTAGAACTTTGGGAGATACATTATTAAAATTGAAGAACTCTTCAGCATTGATCCTTATATATACTTTTATCTAAGATGCTTCTTGAGCGGCTTCCATCAAACTAAGAAGCTTTTTGAGCAGCTTCTACCAACTAGAAAGCTTCTTGAGCTCCTTCTACTAATTGGGAAGCTTCTTGAGCTCTTTCTACTAATTAGAAAACTTCTCGTGCTATTTTCATCAACTAGGAAGCTTTTCAAGTAGTGTCCACTAACTCAAAAAGCTTCTAAAATATTCTAAAAGGTTCTATAAACCTCCAAAATATATATCCTTAATATCACTTCCTTTTCTAGAGATGAGTTTCAAGAGGAGCTCTATCTTATTACACACGTAAAAAATCAACAATACACTGCATTACTGAAGCTATGTATTTTGTTTAGCATTCTTGGATAATAGGTTCTATTAATCTTCAAAAAATTGCCTATGGCCTTGAGTTAGTACCTCCATTGTTGAAATATCCCATCCAAGGATCTAATCTTCATTGTGGCCTTTAAAACATCTTCCAAATAAAATCTCAAGACTAAAAAGATTCAACTTTCTAAGCTCAAGCAATATCATTAAAGCTCGAGCATTGGAATTGAGACTTGTATGGCTGGATCTTACTCCTAATGGCTCCAACCAAAGTTGTATTTGGCACTGAAATGTATTGTTATGACTTTTTTTCAATTGAAGGCTATGATAACTACACTAGTTTATTTAAAGCTTGCGTGGCAAAAGAATCTTGTAAGTCTTGTTTTTTTAATGCTTGAAGGTTTGATATGGTGACTAACTTGCTTCTACCACTCTATTCTATCTTAGAATAGATGGCTACTTACTGATAAAGACTTTAGTTTAATTCTTCCTTTCTAATGAGTATTTTTTGAATCCAATCTTCACTAAGAAATTATCATCAAATATGTTTGGATTTAAGAAAATAGAATCAATAAAATTTGTGTACCTTTTGAGGTGCATTGGCAAGATTTTTAGTTGCTTCCTATGTGTACTCATTAATGTCATAGCTCTACCAGTAAACAAGATATTCGAATTTGTTCCACCTTTATTGTGAATTAAATACCTTTTCAACCTCATATTTATCATGGTCTTCAATTTCAATATTAGGTGGCAATTATTGTACTCTTCTCAGAATATGTGACTCTCTATAAGGTTCTAAAACAGAGCCATGAAAAACTAGATGTATTTTCATAGAGGATGGTAATTCCAAGCCATATGCCGCTCAATTAATTTGCTTTTGGATAAAAAATAGTTCTAATCTTTGATAATTCAACTTATTGTATAGTTGCTTGGTCTTAATGTTGCATCAAAGAAGCCATATCTTATCTCCAATACAAAAAGCAAGTAGTTGATTTTTTAATTTATTTGTAGATGTCTTATAAGTATTTTGAGTTGCTTATAATTGAAGCTTCAAGGTTATTTGGTATTATAATAGATGCTTTGCAAATCCTTCAGCTATTGGATTATTGTTCTTTAGAGTACTCCATAGATCAAGCTTCAGATGATATCTATAATTGGAGTAAAATAGTATTTGCTAAGTTGAGGCAAGAACATTATTATTATATATAAAATCTGCTAATGATAGATATGAGATCCAATTGTCTTGTTGATAATTAATGCTACATCATAAATATTGCTCCAAAACTTGATTAATTCACTTCATTTGGCTGTCAATTTAAGGACAAAAAGCCAAAGAAAGTTTAATATCTATCTTCAATATTTCAAAAAGATATTTTTAAAACTTAGATATGAATTGGGGTCCTCAATCAGATATAATATCATCTGATAGGCCATGATATTCATATATATTGTCAAGAAAGAGCCTTGTCATTTCTTCACTAGACTCAATCTTCTTGCAAAGAATGAAATGAGCTATCTTTGTGAGTTGATCAACTATGACAAGAATGCTATCTAATGAATTTGATGGTAGTAGATTTGTGATGAAATCCATCAAGAAAGAAGACCATGACTATCTTGGAACAAGCAAGGATTGTAAGAATCCATAAGGGTGATATCAAGGATTTTTAGACCTTGAATAAATGCTGCAAGAGAGCACAAAGTCCTTCACTGCCTTCTATATTTGAATCTACCAAAAATCTCAAAAAATAAGTTCTAAGATCTTATTAAATCCAAAGTGACATATAGTTGAAAAGTCATGGTGAGATTAAAAAACCCGTAGTCATGTTGGTTCTTTTGGAATGTACAACCATTCTTCAAAGTATAGAAGATTTTCTTCAAATTTAAATTTATCAGTATTTTTTTTCAAGCAACATTTGACATCAAGGACCAAAGCATCATTAGTAGTTACAACACATACCTTATTGAGGAAACTAGAATCAATAGATGTCGATGTATTAGTGGCATAAAGGCAAAATTGCTCTGATTTCAACAAAGTTGTATATTATTGATCAAATGCTACCTCCCTTATCTTTGGTATAATATATTATCTCTTCAATAAAGCATCAGACATTTCTTATTGCTTCCTAGGTTAATAAATGATAACAAAATTAAATCAAGATAGTGATATATTCTATCAAGCTTGGCGGTGTCATACTGCATTTACGTGCAGTGTATAAAAATATTAAATATCTTATATCTATTATTAATATATGTGTGAGTACTAGAGATTATTTTAGAAGATATTATAAGAAGAGGATTTATTATATCCACTTAGTTAGTAAATTAAGATGGCTATTTATTTTGTTCCTATCTTATTTATATCCTAGAATAGACTCTTTTATAATTAAAAGAAAAATAAAAGTTGTTTTATCTTTCTTGTTGACTTTTGAGGTAGAATAGACCTTGTGAGGGATAAGAAAGAAGAGCATGGGGTGAATAAGGCCCATCCAATAGGATTTGGCTGTCCATGTGAGCGTCTCATAGTCTAATATAGAAAGAAAGGGAGATATACTCCTCTTGCTAGACCGAGGGTTAGAGCAGTTTTGAGTGGTGAACTTTAGAGAGAGATAGCTCCAAGGAGATAGAAGCATTTGTAATAAAAATTAGTGGGTGTGTTCTTCAAGTTGTGAGGATTCTAGAACCTACTCACTTGCTTGTTTTGAAGTTGTGAGCAAAACATTATGCTTGTTTTAGTAGAGTAGGGTTTGTTGCCATCCGACGAAGAGGGGCAGAAACTTCGAGCTACTACTGCAAGTTTTATTTCAACTCTTTCTTAGTGAAATTTATAGAGAGTGTAGAAAATTGTGCTAGCTTTCTATCAAGATATCTCTTGTAGTATTTGGAGTTGGAGAGCAAAAGTTGTAAGCTTGAGAGTGGGAAAGGGTTTGCTGCCACCCGATGAAGAGGGGCAGAGACTTTGTTCAACCACCTAAGTCGGATAGTCTCTTCAATCTTTTTGAGAATTTAAGTGCTTATAGTAGCTTGTATAAGCTTTCTAAAAAAACAAAAATCAATACATTTGGAGCTTTGATGAAAGTTTTATGAGCCGTGAAGTGTCAAAGAGGGCAAATTGTTGCTAGGGTTTGAAGAGTAGAATCAACTAGCTACAAAATCTGGATTTTGAGAGGCATGCATGCAAAATTTTAGAACAAGTTTGATGATGGAGTGAGCTTTCTAAAAAGCTATTGCATGTCCAATTTGGAGAAGGGAAGTGATCACAACAAAGGCTGAAGTGAAGAGGAGCTTTGCTGCCTTTGCATTTGCTTGGAAATTTTAGTGCCTATTTCTTTTAGCCATAACTTTTAAACGGTAAGTCATCTATTTGTGAAATTTTGATATGTTTTACAATGGATTATTGGCTTTCCATAGATTGTAAGCACGCTTGATTCGACCTTTTGATGAATTTTTAGTGATTATTTAATTTCAGCTTATTATATAACTTGTATTCCTCATATGCGGTTGTATTTTGAGGTATACTTGAATACATACATACTTTGCTTATACCTTTTATGCAAGTATATATACTTGTATTTATATCAAGTATTTTATAAGTATTATAAAAATATTATATATAATATTTGTATAAGTATTTGTATAAGTATTATACCAAAGATTATACAAGTATTTATACAAGTATTTTATACAAGTATTATTCAAGTATTTATACTTTATATTTGTACAAGACTTGTATAAGTATAATACAAGTATAATTTGAAAGCTTGAACAAATATTGTGCAAATATAGAACATACTTGCATGGCTTCCTCTTATGTTCCCTACTAGTTCTAGTAGCAGCTAGGAACGCGGCGTTTTTCCAAGGCGAATTCTCTCTACCCAACAGCGGCAATCAAGAATCTGAGCAGAATTAAAATATTTCAAGTTTTTGTGATCTATATATATAGTTACAAGATACATTGCTCCTTCAAGAAAATGACACCATTTTTGAAAAGAATCCACAATAGCAAAAAATTTCTTATTGTAGATTTCATAATTAATTTTGATAATAGAAAATTTTCAAGAATAAAATATAATATGATAGAATTTATTTTCTATATCCATTTATGAAAGTATAGTCCAAAGTACAAAATTTGAAGCATTAGTCTCCATGTAGAATGCCTTTATAAAGTCTAGATGCACCAATATTGGAGCTATAGCAAATACCGTTGTGAGGTCTTGGAATGTCTTTTCCGCTTGAGGCCCCTATTTTAACTTATCCTTATATATCAATTGAATAAAAGGGGCATCAACTTGAGAGTAATCTTTGATAAAAATTCAATAGAAGTTAAAAAATCCAAGAAAATATTATACGTCTCTCACAGTCTTTGGAATGGCATATTGCATAACTGCCTCTATCATCTTGGGATCCATTGTCAAATCCTCAGTAGATACAATGTATCCCAAAAATTCCATTTTAGATTGATGAAATACACATTTCTCTGATTTGATATACAAACTTGTATCTTGCAATTTTTGGAATACCAACTTGATATGCCCCTCATGTTCTTCTATATTTTATAAATAGATTAAAATATCATCAAGATAAATTACTATAAACTTGTCAAAGTACTCTTAAAAGATGTCATGTATTAAATGTTGAAAGATAGTAGATGCATTTGTTAGTACAAAGGGCATGACATTATATTCAAAATGTTCATATCTTATCCAAAATGTGGTTTTCTATTCATCTCCGTCTTTGATCCATACCAGGTTGTTCGCTCTACAAAGATCTATCTTAGTATAGATCTTGGTTTGGCCAAGTTTCTCCAAAAGTCTTAAAATTAACAATAGTGGATAAAAATTCTTCACCGTTACCTTATTCAATCGTTGATAATCAATACACATACACAAGGAACCATCCTTCTTCTTCACAAAAAATATAGGTGCACCTGATAGAGACTTTGAATGCTTGATAAAATTCTTTATAAGATTTTTATCAATATAATCTTTCTATACTAAAAGCTCATTTTGAGAAAGATTATGGATTGGCCAAAAGGTGGTTGTGTTCTTTCTTGAAGATCCATAGTACAATCATATGGTTGGTGCTCCGACAATATATCAGTATTTTTTTTAAAAAAAATATCTTGAAATTTATTATACTACTCTAGAATACTTGCCAATGAAGTCATATCTTCTTTAATTAAAGTTACATAAATAACAAATAGTATACCTTTATTAGCCAATCTTATAAAAATCCTTGCTCTAATAAATAGAGGTTTATCAATTTGAAAATCTCTACTAAAAATGTTATTCTTTGCAACTTCCAATCTATAGATGGATTATACTTTTTCAACCAAGACAATCAAAGAATAATAGGATTTGAAGGAGTCTTAATAACGTTGAATATAATCTGACTTCTATGATCTTTGAATGATATTTTTATAGATATGGTTTCATGGATGATACTACCAGAGGATAAAGATCATTTATCTATTATCTCTATATGAATAGCTTTGGATTTTTGTACTAGAGGAATTTTGTGAAGCTTAATGAATGCTTCATTTACAAAACAAGCACACGTCCCAAAATCTAATAAAGTGATTGTCTAAAGCTTCTGAGGGCCAAAATACAAAGAGATTATAAAATAAAAAGTAGATTGAGCAAAAAAAAAAAAAAAACTTGAATAGTTTTAAAATGTTGGATTGTCCAACCATACGATCCCTACTGTGGTTGAACATTGTCATTTTCTTAAATAATTGTACCTTTGATTTTGATAATGTGTTAATTTAATTTCTTCGGGCAATTATCAATTTTGTGGCCTTCTTTGCCATAATACAGGCATAGACCTTCTTCCATTTGATGCCTCTTTTCTTGTAGACTAAGAGGTTTAAATCGTACTATATCAAATTGCATATTTTTTATTTCCAAGTGTGAATTTAAAATGCTTATTGATATAACAGGGATATGTTGGATTACATGTTGTCTTATTGAAGTCCATAAATATAAATCTTGTTGACGTTAAAATAATTGGTTATCATATTTTACAGCTTGGCTAATGGCTTCATTGAGCAATTATGGATCCAGAAGCTATAATAACAAATCCTTCACATCATCTCTTAATCTCCAATAAAATTGGCTCATTAGGGCTTCTTTGTCCCAATTGATATTACATACTAATGGTCTAAAATTGGATGCATAAACTGATGTAGAGTGCGTCCTTTGATGCAATGCTCGGATCTTAGCTGTTGTCCAATGAGCCTTGTCATGTTTTCCACATGTTTCTTCAAATATTTCTACAAAAATTTTAAAGTTGTTCAAAATTGGTGATTTTTTTAAAATAAGGAAGCAAATTATGATAATGCTTGCTCCGTAAGAAAGGTGCCAAGCAATCTAACCTATGATTCTTCTGCAAGATAAGTATCAGGTTGTAGGACCATTATTAATTGAATTTGGTTGATAAATCCTTAGAACTTTGAATGCATACTATCATATTTTTTTGAATGACTAATTTGAGGCTCCTTATATTGTTAAATAAGTAGATATTTTTATCATAGTATAGATAGTATTGCATCTTCAAGTACATAAGTTGGAGGTGGATGCACTTTAAATTGTGGCACTTTGGATGTTGTGTCATTACAAAGTTTTGCAAGAATCCCTTCAATCTTTGTAGTCCTAGCAAATAAAATAATAAGAGCACTTATAATGGCGTCTAACTTAAATTTGGAAGATTTGATCATACTAATGTTTTAACCTCCAACCATTCTAAGAGAAAGAAGAAATAAATCTATAAGAAGAACAAATCAGTTTAGAAGAGAATAATTTGCAATCTCTAAAATGTTTTAAGACCTTCAAGGAGAGAGGTGATCTATTTTCTCACAAAAAAGACAAAACTCTAATATTGTAATAAAAAAAAATATCAATTTAGAAGAAAATAATCTGCAATCTCTAAAATATTGGTATACCTTCAAGTAGGGAGGTATTCCACTTTCTAACAAGAAGGATCCAACTTTGATATTGAAGGTGAAGTCAATCTCGACAAATTGTCAAAAATACAAGAATACAAAGCAAGATACTTGAATTAGAATAAGGTTTCAAAAAGAAACCAATAAAAATTTATATTAATCAGATGAGTATATGAACAACACCAAACAAGGTGAGCTAGAACTCAAAGAGATGCATTGTTGAGATTAAAGAGCTCTTCACCCTTGACTCCTATATATACTTCTGTCTTAGGCGCTTCTTCAGCTGCTTCTATCAAATTAAGAAGCTTCTCAAGCAGCTTCTACCAACAAGGAAGCTTCTTGAGCTCCTTGTACTAACTAAGAAGCTTCTTGAGCTACTTTCACCAACTAGGAAGGTTCTCAATCAACTTTCACTAATTCAAGAAGCTTCTAGAATATTCTAGAAGGTTTTGTGAACCAACAAAGTGTACGTTCCTAACATTAAGTTTTTTTTTATATATATATATATATATATATATATATTTTTAATTTCTTTTTTGATAGTCATATTATAATATGATAATATATTTTTATCTTCTTATCTATTATTTTGTATTTGATTTCTATAATAATCTCTAGTACTTTAATAAATTCAAGTATAAAATAAACCTCTCTTGAATGAATTTGCACAACCTTATCATCATTTTTTAATCTAATTGATGCAATCAATTTCAAAAAATCTTCCAATCTAATTTCTTCATAAATTTTAAAAATATTTTTATTATCTTTAATGTCTCTTATATAATTCTTTTTTAATATTATACAATTTATTTTTTTATTTTTTTTGAAATTTTTAATTTTTTTATATATAATATTTCTATTTTAAAAAATATTAACAAACCTTCTATCAAAGGCATTTATATCTTGTAAGAATATCTTCTTATTACAAAGACTTTTGTTTCTTATATATATTAGGTGCAAAGAAGCTTGTTGAGGAGTTTTTTTGATGCTTGGAGGTGAAGTAAGTTTAAGATTTTTCTATGATAATCTAAGATCTCTTAGAATCTTTTAGGACCTTCTATAATCTTCTAGGACCTTCCAAAAACTTCTTGGAACCTATTAGAATCTATAAAAACTTCTTTGAATCATCAAGAATCTTTTAGAATTTTCTAAGACTAAATAATTTTTTTTAGAACCTTCCAAGTTCTATTAAAATCTTTTAGGACTAATTAAATTTTTTTAAAATTTTTTAAGACTAAATAGAATCTTCTAAAATCTTTTAGAATCTTCTTTTATTATACATCTATGATATCACTTCTTGTTTTTAGTTTTAAGTTCTACAAGAAAGAATAGAATCAAAGTTAATCAAAGACAAAAGAAGTCAAAGATATATTGCATGGTATTTGCCACATATTCAAATTATCTTTTACAAGTTAAAAGATTTATCAATCTTTGCAATCAAAAATAGTGATGAATGTCTTTTACCATTGACCAAGTTTAAACATCTATATCTTTGTTACAAAAATATCTTTCAAAAACTACTTTAAAGTATCTTTTATATGAAAATTATATGAAAATAATGTATATATATTTAATGTATAATTTATTGAGCAGCTGAATAAAAGCCATATCAATGGATTTTTATTGGTTACAAAATATGGTTGGATTAATACTTTGAAAGGAGTTTGTTTAAAAAGACTACTATTGATGTTTGTACAATCTTTTGATTTTTTTACATAGTGACTTTTGAGGTTGATTTTATCTTGATAATAACTTTTATATATTTTGAGTCACCTTTGTTTAATATTGGTGATCCTTAAAATATTATTTTATTTATTTTATTTTATTTGATATTTAAGGCACATATTATGTAAATTCTATTAAAATAAAAAAATTTAAAAGAAATTTTAGTATCAAAAAGAGTAGTTAAGCTATCCATATGGATAAATAAAAATGGATGATAGAAATTTCTATTTCTATTGGCCAAAAGTCATGCCCAATGGACTTCAAGGAAGCTATTTGAGGCCTTATTAGGAATTAGGATTTTTCTTTTAAAAGATTTAAATATCAAAGATTCAAATCAATAAATTTAGATTTTTAGATATGATTTTGGTGTAAAAATTGAGTGATTTAGAACTTTTGTGAAGGAAATATAGGCGCTCAAAGTCAAGGTGTGTATTTTGTATCTATTATCACTCTTTGGAATATAATTCTCATATACAAAAATAACAAAGGATTGGAAATTGAAATTAGAAAGAGTATTTTTTTTTACTATATTTAATATAGATGATTTGATAAATTTTATATTAGAATGAAAGAGATATTAGCAATTGAAATCAGTGCTTATAATCTAAAAATAGTAAGTAACCTACTTAATTAATAGTTGTATTTGAACTATATCTTAAGCAATTTGATAAGATTTTGGATCAAATTTTTTTTAAAATATATATTTTTATATTATAAAATTATATTCAAATTTTTGTGGCATTTGAATTTTGGATTTTAGAGATGTAAAGAAAATAATACTGAGATGTCTATAAGTTAGGATTTTAAGCACTTACTAGGATTTTTGAAATATTAAAAATTTGAAACAAACCTATGGCTGATTTTTCTTATAATAAAGCTTAAAGATATAAGCTACACTTTTGAAAAATTTGACAAAAATTGAATAGTTGGATTAAGAGATATGTGATCTTAAAATTCAAGAAGAAAACAATCATCTGTAAGTGAATAAGATATTAAAGGGTTTTGTTATAATTTGACTATTTTATACAAGTTAAAGAGATTTTTTGGAAGTCAATACTTTAAGCAAATAAAAAGATGGATAAATGGAGCTATGATAAAATTTTGATATAATTATATGTTTTTAAAAGGAGATTATAGATTTTCTTTAAAGTTATTAAGAATCTAACTTACCAATAATTAGTTAGTTATAATTTGGTATACAAAAGGGTATTAAAGCTTTTTTAGATGCCATAAAAAAATCTTATATATAAACCTATTTAAATATAAGAGATTTTTATTAATATAATATTTTTTTTAATAATATTATGTTTATTTGTCCTCTTCATTAAGGACAAATCACTTATTAGAGCTTGGCTAATAAGTTATAAGTAAACTCTCTACAACTAAATATCTAATATATTTCTAAATTAAAAATCACACCATACAATACCATGCAAATGCACAAAATATTCCAGTTATCATTGCTTTAGCTTCAAATGAAGTACTTCTTCCACCTCAAATTCTTTACAATTATTTACTTAAATATAAGGCAATGGTAGTTGTGTTCTTTGTGATATCTATAATTTTCCAAAAGAGATGTGTAAAAAATATAGTGTGTCTTTATAGATGTTAGTAGTTTCAATTAGTAAACAATAAAATTAATTTATTTTTTAATAAAAAATAGTCCCAAGCTTTAGTAGTTCAACTTATCAAATAATCAAGCAGTTGTTATATTGCATCAAAGCAACATACTTTATTGCCAACTTGAAATAGAAGTTCTTTCTTTTTTTGTGTGTCGACTAATTTTTTAGAGTGTACTTGAGCTTCTTCCAGTTGAAATTTCAAGATAGCTTAGATATCAATAATTTGACTTATAAAATCATATATTCTTGGATTTTTATATCTATCAATAAATAATATATCTAATTTTAGATAGAAATCATGATTTGAATAAAATAGAGTCTTTTGAGTAGATATATGCATTATATTCTTGTAGGCAAATTTGGCTAGAAATAGTGAGATGTCTAATTGTCTTGTTGGTAATTAATGATACACTTTAAATATTGTTTTAGAATTTGGTTGACTTACTCTATTTGGTCATCAATTTGTAAGTGAAATGCTGAAGAAAGCTTAATGTCTATTCAAAAAATACTTAAGGTTCAAGTAATCTATATATACAGTTATTGGATGTTAAGTACTTTCAAATAATTGGTACCATTCCTAAAATGAATCTAAAATAGTAAAAAATTTCTTATCATGGATCTTATAATTAATTTTTATTGCTAAAAATTCTTTAAAATAAAATATAACTAAAAATAATATTTCTTTTCTTTGAAGTTGTGATAAGACTACTTCCAATATAAAGTCTAAGGCATCAATTTTTATAAAAAATGACTTAAAAAAGTTTGAATGAATTAAGATAGAGGCTGTGGTGAATGCTATTTTCAAGCATTCAAAGGCTTTTCTAACTTTTGATATTCATTCAAGCTTATTCTTGTATGTCAATTATATAAACAAAACACCTATTTGAGAATAATTATTGATGAAGATTCTATAAAATTTTATAAATCTAAAGAAGCATTAGATGTCACGTATTATTTTTGGAGTTATTTAATTACTAATGGTCTTAATCTTATTTGAATTTAATATTAAGCCTTCATTTATGATGAAATAGCGAATAAATCTTATATGAAATTCATAAAATATATATATATTTTTAATTTGGCATATAATCTAATATCTCATAATTTTTATAAGACAAGGTAGATATATTATTTATACTCTTTTAGAATCTTAGAATAAATCAAGATATTGTTTAAATAGCATATGACAAAGTTATAAAGGAATTTATAAAATATATTATTTATCAAATGTTAGAAAATGGCTGGTATATTTGTAAGGTTAAAAGACATAATATTGTACTCAAAGTGTTCATACCTTGTATAAAAAGTGGTCTTTTATTTTTTCCCTTCTTTGATGCATACTAAATTATAAGCTCCACAAAGATATATTTTAATATAGATCTTAATTTGGCCTAATTGGTCAAGTAGCTCAAATATGAATGGCAAAAGATAACAATTTTTTATCATCACTTTGTTGAAGCCATAGTGTTGTGTTGTGGTTTGGCTACCATATAAATATATATATATATATATATATATATATAAAATATTTATTATACAATTAAGCGAGAGCCATATTAATGGATTTTTATTAATTACAAAATATGATTAGATTATTATTTTAGAAGAAGTATGTTTAAAAAAGCTATTATTGAGGTTTATACAAATTTTTGTAATAGTCACTTTTGAAGTTGATTTTACATTGATAATAACTTTTATATATTTTGAATTATCTTTATTAGATATTGATGATCTTTAAAATTTTGTTTTATTTCTTTTATTTAGTATTTAGAACACATATTATGTAAATCTTATTAGAGAAAGGATTAGAAAGAAATTTTTAGTATAAAAAAGAGTAGTTAGGCCATCCATGTAGATGAATGGAAATGGATGATAGAAATTTCTATTCCTATTGGCTAAAAGTCATGTCCAATAGGCTTCAAGGAGGTTGCCTAAGGCCTTATTAAGAATTAAGATTCTTTTTTGAGAAAATTTGAATATCAAAGGTTAGGATCAATAATTTTAGATTTTTGGCTATGATTTTGGTATAAAAATTGAGTGATATAGGCATTCAAAGTTAAAGTATAAAATTTGTAGCTATTGTCACTCTTTGGGATATAATTTGTACATACAGAAAGCAATAAAAGATTGGCAATTGGTGTTGGAAAGAATATTTTTTTTATTATATTTTATATATATAACTTAATGAATTCTAAGTAAGAATAAAGAAGATATTAGAAGTTGAAGTCAATACTTATAATCTAGAGGCAGTAAGTAACCCGCTTAATTAATAATTGTGTTTTGAGCTATATCTTAAGCAATTTGATAAGGTCTTAGTTCCAAATTTTTTAAAAGTATGTATTATTATCTTATAAAAATATATACAAATATTTTGTGGCATTAAGATTTTAGATTTTTGAGATATAAAGAAAATAGTATTAAAATGTCTATAAACTAGGATTTTAAGCATCTACTAGGATTTTTGAGATATCAATCAATGGAAAGTGAATCTACAATAAAATTATCTTATGATAAAGCTCAAGAATATAAGCTATACTTTGGAGAAATTTGACAAAAATTGAACATTTGGATCAAGAATTATTGGATTCTAAAATTTAAGAAGAAATCAATCTTTTGTAGATGAATGAGGTATTGAAGGATTTTATTATAATTTGAGCATTTTATACAAAATAAAGGAATTTTTTGAGAGCCAAGACTTTATAGAGGAGAAAAATGGATATATAGTGCTATAATAAATTTTTGATATAAAGATAAAATTTTAAAAGAAGATTATGGATTTTCTTAGAAGTTATTGAAAATCTAATTTATCAATAATTGATTAGTTTTGATTTTATATAGAAAAGGGTGTTAAAAAATTTTTACATGTTATAAAAATTTTTTATGTACAAATCTATTCAAATATAAGAGATTTTTAATAATATATATATATATATATATATATATATATATATATATATATATATATATATATATATTTTATTTAATAATATTATTATATCTATTTGTCCTTTTTATTCAAAACAAATTATTTATTAAAATTTTGCCAATAAATTATAAATAAATTTTCTACAGCTAAATACTAAGTATATTTTTAAATTAAAAATCACACCACATATCTATAATAGCCAATGTATATTTACAAAGATCCATCTTTTTTCTTTGCAAAGAATATAGGTGTAATAACAAGAGATTTTGAATGTCAAATAAAATTCTTTGCTAAATTCTTATCAATATATTCTTATAATATTACAAGTTTATTATGTGATAAGTTATAAATTAGATCAAAAGGTGGTTGGATGCCATCTTAAAGATCAATTAAAAAATTATATAGATGATGTTCTAGCAAGGTATCCACATTCTTCTTTTCAAATACATTTGAAAAATCTTTGTATTCTCTTGAAAGAATTGTTAGAATACTTGTTGCTTCAGATATTAGAATTGCATTAATAACAAAAGAAGTGCTCTTCTTGGTTGCTCTCATAAACAAAGGTTTTATAATTTTAGATCTATAAAGTGTATGATTTTTTTTTATCAAATTTGATAATAATAAATTATAATATTTTAGAAACTTTTATTTTATAGGATATTTAATCTATATAGAAATTATACCTTTTAAGCCAAAAAAAATCCTAAAATGATACAATCAAATAAAAATCTATAATATTAAATATGACTTAATTATTATAATTCTTTGATGTTATTTCTAATAGATCGGTTTTATGAGTAACATCTATAGAGGATAAAAGTTGAAAAGAATTTAAGGAATTTAAGGAATATTAGATACAAGTTCACTAAAAAAACTTTTGAGGAATTAAAGATTGATTCTGATGGTTCTTTATTGCTAGAAGAAATTGAGTACTTCAAAAAAATGTTAGGAAAATGAGATAAATCATTTGCCTTTGAATCTCATGAAATTGGGTGTATAAATCCAAATGTTGTAACTCCAATGGTTATTTTCACTATACTGCATGTGCATTGGAATTTGATGCCAATTCCAGTACCAAGGGCATATTTCATAAGTTTGATAGAATTATTGAAAGAAAAGATGAAGGTGAAGATTTTGGAGCCTTTTTTATACTATATTCTAGTCCATGGTTTACAATGCCTAAAAAAAATGGATCATTACAATTTATTCAAGATATACAACCAATAAATGCAGTGACTATTAGAAATATATGAATTGCACCAATAGTGGATGAATTTGCTAAAGCATTTGTAGGGAAGGCAATCTATTCAATAAGTGATTTGTATTGAGACTATGACCAATTTCAACTTGCAATGGAGAATAGAGATATGACAATGATGAGAATAATATTTGGACTAATTAGAATGTATACTCTTCTTCAAGATATTATCAATTCAGTAGCATATATGATGAACATGATGAATAAGGTGTTGAGAGATTTTATTCCTAAGAAGACTATACCTTTTCTAGATGATGTTCTTATAAAGGGATGCAAGGAAGAAAAAAAGAATGAAACTTTAGATAAGAGAGGATGTTGCAAGTATATTATTAATCCTGTACAAGATTATAAAAAGATATTGACTTGGCTTAAAGAAGTTTATCTTACATTATCGAGTGCAAAATCTCTGTTTAGAATACAAGAAGTTATAATTGTTGGACATTTATGTGGATTTTATGGAAGGAAATTAGATTCAATCAATTTTGATATAATTGGAAGAATGAAAGAAAATTACAATTTTTTAATAGAGGTGCAAAGGTTTTTAGGAGTATGTATATTTTTCTATATTTGAATTCCTCACTATGCTCATATAACAAATCCATTATATGAATTATTACACAATGATTATAGATTTAAATGAAAAGAAAAATATATCAAAATAATACAAAGATTGAAGGATTTATTGACATCACCTCTAGTATTGAAAAAAATTAATTATAAGTGCAATAGACTAGTAATTCTTATAGTGGATACTAGTCCAATTGCTATTGGATGGACCATAGATCAAGATGATTCAAATGGACACACATTTGCAGTTCAATTTGAAGTTAAGGTTCTAAATATTTGCCAACGTGTATATTCACAAGTAAAAAAGAAATTATGGGGAATTATTTCACCTATGAAAGTTGAAAAAGATTACTTAATTAGAGCAATGGTGGTGATTAAAACAAATTTTTTGTCTTTACTTGGAATGATTATTAACTATACAACATCAGATATTGCAATATTGAGATGGATTACTTATATCAAGTCATTAAATGTGGAGTTTAGACATGTTGTGGAAAAAGACAATCTAATAGTAGATATGCTATCTTGAGCAAAGTATGATGGAAAAGATGAGATAATTGAAGATATTCATGATGTGGGTACAAAATCTTATTCAGTTTCACAATTGAACAAGGAGGATTTGCCATTTCATGAAGAAAATTATGAAAGAGAGTTATTAGATATTGGATATTATTTGAGCATATTAACCAAGCATATTGATTGGCCTATTGAAAAATTTAAACAAATCAAGAAAAAAACATACAAGTTCATATTACAAGGAAGATTTTTATAAAATAAGCCAAAATCAAACATTAGAATGCCGCAATAAGTAATAGGTACCAAAGAAGATCAACAAAAACTATTCAAGGAATTTCATGATAGTCTATGGACGAGACATAATATCATGGATATAAGATTTATTCCAGTACTTGTCAAAGATGCAAGATAGCAAGTTAGCTAAGAACCAAAGAGAACAAATCAGAACCAGAATAACTTCAAAAATAAAGAACTGGATGGACAAGAATAAGAACTAGATCAAAAATAAGAAATTGGATTAATATCAAAAATAAGGCAATACTCTAGATTGCTCCAAGACTTGTATTGGCAAGAGTGAGGTACTCCTTAGTCTTGCCTCTTATTTATACTGTAAGACCTTATGTCCTATTGGATCTTCTAAGAATATCTTAGAATATTTTAGAAGCTTAAAGAAGATTTTGGAAGACTCTAAAAAGTCTACAGGAGGTCTTGAAAGATTGAAGAAGATTCTAGAGGATCCTAAGAGTATTTTAGAATATTCTAAAAATTTAAAGAAGATTCTAGAAGATTCTAAAAGATTCTAGATAGCTATAGAAGATTTTAGAAGATTACAAAAAGTTCTAATAATGGCTTAAAGTATGTGCTTGATATCACCTTCCCTTCTAGCGACGAGTTTCATAAGGAGCCAAAGCAATTTGATGATCAAATCACATGCATAAAAATTCTAAAATATGTTGGAATAGAGAAGCAATATATTTTTTCTTTATTTGTTGATTATCGGTTCAATAGGTCCCTTGAGATGGCAACAATATCTTCTAAATATAACCTCTATTAGACCAACATCCCATCTAAGAATTTACTCTTCGTTGCGACCTTCAAAACATCCTCCGAAAATAATTTCTGGTTTACTTGGAGTCATCCTTCCAACTTTGAGGAATATTACCAAAGCTCGGGCATTTGAATCGAGATTTTTGTGATGAGGTCGTATCTCTAAAGACTCCAAGCATGGCCTTACTTGACGTTGGAATACTCCTTCTTTATCTTGTCCATGTTCTTCAAACCTAGCAGATTGTGAAAGTTGTAATGATTTTCCAACTGCTTATATGGCAGAAGAGTCTTCTAACTCTTGTTCCTGCAATTCCCTTGAAACGCAAAGATTTGGCACGATAACTAATAAGCTTCTAGCAAGATCTATTCCATCCTAAGAAAATATAAGTATAGGTCTTGGCGTGGCTCTTAATTTTTTATATTGGTCTTTTATTATTGATAAAAAGCGTCATTTAGAAGCCAAGAGATGTTACTGTCCATGAAATCTTTAATGACCATTGAATCTAGGTTTTTTAGGATATTGTTGATGGAATTGGCAAATCTTTGTAGGTGCAGTATTAAGATTATGTCAGGATTCCCATATTCTTTTGCTAACTCCATAGCCCTTTCAAGGGATGAAATATTTCAATCGTCCATATCTTATATATGAATTCAATATTTCATCCACCTCATATTCAATCTTTTGATTGACTTCAACTAGAGCTGGTGGTAGAATAGTTCTTTGAGCAATATTAAATTTATAATAGGTTTTTAAAAATGAAATATGAAAGATTGGATGAATGTGCATGTTATTTGGTAGTTTGAGACAAAAACTTATTAAATTTACTTGGTATAGAATTATAAAAGGTCCAAGTCTTTGATAGTCTAATTTTTGTGATAGTCGATTTATTTGTATATTTTGTCGAAGTAACTAGACATAAACTCCTACATTGAAATTTGGTTGATTCTTGTAATGAATGTCTGCATAGTCTTTATATCAATCTTGGGCTATTTGTAATTGGAATTCCAATTCTTCATGGATGGTTTTTAAATAGATAGCTTGACTTTTTGCAATAGTACTTCGCACGTCTTTAATTTGGAATGGATCTGCTCTAAGGAAGTATCCATAGTTTGAGAAGAATGGAATTTTCTTTGTTGAAGAATGTTTGGAGTTATTATATGCAATCTCAGCCAATGGTAGAAAGTTCGTCTAATCATCTTGTTGGTAATTTATATTACAATAAAGATATTGTTCCAAGATCTGATTCACTCGTTCTGTTTGATCATTACTTTGAGGATGATAAGCGGATGAGAGGTTGATTTTGACCTTTAAAAGCCAAAATAGTCCTCTCTAAAAGTTTGATACAAATTGCGGTCCTCAATTTGAAATAATGTCAATTAAAAGACCATGTATTTGATAAATATTATCAATAAAAAGTTTAGCTATTTCTTCTCCGGAAATAGTCTTGTTGTACAATGTCGTGTTGTAAATCAAAACATAGTGTGAAAAACATAAAAGAATGCATTAAAATAAAAAGATTAAGATTAGAAGAAAGGTTG
>JAWRVF010001210.1:87500-93787 GCA_036785485.1 Physcomitrellopsis africana | reverse complement strand
TTGAAATGCTATCATCTACATCACAATGGAGTGATACAAATATCATAGAAATCAAGACTGCACGGAGAAGGTGGCCAAGGGGCTCAAGTCCATTCCAGAGGTGATGCAGGCCAAGTGGATGTCATGTTGTAAATTAAAACATAGTGTGAAAGATATAAAGGAATGTGTTAAAATAAAAGGATTAAGATTAGAAGAAGAGAGGATGAAAAAGAGAAAGGGTTGTGGTTATAACCACATTATCTTGAAGGTTATAATATTTATCACAAGCTCAGGGATGATAGGTAGCCCAAACTACTAATTTCCTGCTGAAATTCCCACTAGCAGTACCAAGTCAAGAAGCCAAGGAATTCTACAGTGAAGTCAAGTGGATTCAAACCCACGCCAACTCCAAAGTAGCTAAGAACTTAACCACACAAGCTTCTTTGACTTGGCAGTGAAGGATGTAGTTCTTTCTCTTTTATCTCTAATCTATTCTTAATTGTTTTTTCTACTTATTAGATTTTTTTTCTATTTTATCTTAGATCTACTTTACCTTTATTCTCTACTATTTTAGATCTAAACTTAAATGTTGTGGGCTGAAATTAGAAGAGAAGTGGATAGAAAAAAAAAAATGATAGTAAGAAGGTAGAATAGAAATTTACCTCAAAAGGTGAGATTCCTTCAAATTAATCCAAAAGAAAGGATTGAAGAGGTGGAAAGATATGGCTGAGGTGTCTCTTTGACCAAGGGAAGAAGGAAGACCAGGCCGGGAGGACAAGAAGGGGGGCGTGAAGAAGAAGAGGAGGTTCTTTTTGGAGAGATAGGGTTTCCTTTTAATAGGCAGTAGACGTTTTTGTGTGTAGAAGAAGCTTAGAGAGGATTTTAAGTGCAATTTTTTGTGGGTTTGTAGTAGACAAGATAAGAAACATATAGAAACAATTTTCATGTCTTTTGGTTAAGTATCAAGGGAGATATGAGTCGTCAAAGTTGCAGGTGTTTAAGACTAAGGCAGTGAGGTTTACTAAATTTCGGGCCTCGGCTCTTGAGAACCATTTGGACTTTAGAGGCAAAATTTGTTGGGGTTGTGTTTCTTATTGAGTTTACTACTTTGAATCAAAATCTTAAGTCAATATGATCTTTGAGCAAAGAGTTATGAGTGAAATTGTAACCGGATGTAGGTGAAAAGAGAAATAGAGTGAAAGCAGAATTGGGGTTTGTATGGGCAGAGTGTGTGTGTGGGTTTTTTTGGGTATGAATGGAGTTAGGGAGTGAATTTGAGTATGAAATTTGATAGACGTGATCTAAGCAAGTTAAGAAAGAGATGAGAATAAGTTTGATACTCATTTATCTTATAAAAAAAATGTTATGCTCTTTCAAAGTGATAGGGGTCTATCTCTAAGTCAGTGAAGTTTGGGGGAGCATATCTTTGTGATCAAAGTAGCATTTTGAGTAAAATTTATTGGGGTTTGTAGATATATGAGTCTATTAAGTTGTATAAAAAACTGATTGCTATTGGAGTTATGGTTAAAGAATTATGAGGAAATTTGTAGTCGGATCTAGAGTTGGTAGAAGACAGAATTAAAGGAGAAGAGTAGAGTCTATAACTCTATTTCCAAGAGGAATTTTGGAGCAAAAATTGGAGGATGCTTACAACATAAAGCAAGCAACAAGCCTACCAAATTTCAATACTTGGGGTTTTGATAATGAGGAGCAATGAAGGTGTGAAGCAAAGGGGGTCCAGAATCAAAGGCAGCATGGAGGGGTTTCTTTGACAACATGGTTCTCTCCAACCACATAAGCTATAATCAAAGGGATTATGGGATTTGCTTCCTTACTTCCTTAAGTACTTTGTGTTCAAATTTTGCTTCAATTGATGTGATATCCTAGGATTTATGGGCAAATTTGAAGGCGGGTTTTTAAAGGCAGAATATGGGAAGATTAATAAAGTATGTTTTTATGTAAATTCTTCAGTTTTATGAACTTCATGAATCTCATCTTGCACTTAAGAAACGAGAAGCACAAAAGACCCAGTGTTTCTTAGGGCTAAGACTCTCACCACGACAACGTTGTCATACTGTAATTGCTTACAATATGTAAATTCCACTCAAAATGCATAAAATATTTATAAATTTAGATATATATTAAAATGGTTAATAAAATAAATTAAAGAGGATTGATATAAGAAAATTTATTTTAGATTTTTACTTAGTTTGGTTATGGCTTTTAAATTATATAGAACCTAAATATTTAGTATAAAGCCTTGAGAGGGAGTTTGGGTCCAAAGAAAAAGAATTAAAATACTAAGAGGTCTATTTTGAAGGATGAAGATAAAATGAGGATGAATGAAGATAAGGGGTGAAGTTCTTCATTCCTATTGGTCAATGGTCATGCCCAATAGGCTCTGAGGAGGCTGCCTGCAACAAGAGCAAGGATTTTGGCGACTTCAAGAAGGACATTCGGAAATCAAAGACTAGGGTTAGAAAGCTTGTTTTCTGGGCTATAATTTTGGTATAAAAATTGAGAGATTTAGAATTTTTATGAAAGAGAAGTAGGCCAGAAGCCCAGCGCTTTCTTGAGGCAGATTCTCTCTACTACGATAGCATGTATAAAAGCTTTTGTACCTATAAATATGAATTTTATTATACTAGACTTATAGCTTTTCACTTGGTCGGCACGATGTTTAATAATATTTTGAGAAAAGTCAAGTCTACAACCGTCCAAATATATTCCAAATTTACATGAAGTACTGATGTAGTCTTCACAACTACCACTACAAATTTCAATCGTCGTTCATTACCAATCTTTAGATATTGCCAAAACTTTAGCAGTAGCTTCAAACCCTTATTTACAAGCGCTTGTGTACTAAATTCTTAATATTTCACAATCTAAAAGTCCAAATGCTATGAAACTTTGATGCATAGCTTTTTAGCATAGTAATGCACCTTCTTAGAAAGTTTGAGACGAAAATTCATCAAAAAATTGAAGATATGGCAAACTCTATCACTATCAACAAAATGGCCTACTTACTACCTTGGAATTTGATGTGCTGTCTTTGATTCCCAATAACTCCTTCTTTAGAATTTCAAATGTAGTAATTCTTCTACATTAGGTGTATAGCTTGAAATCCCCTCTCTAGCCGCACCTCCCAATCTCCAAAAGCTTTCATACAACTCCTCCAATTTTCAAAAGAGTGACAATATGTCTCATATTAATACCTTATCTTCAAATGGCTATAACTTCTTTACCTTAACTCCAAATCCTCTACTTTTTTTACACAAATTGTATCCAAAATCCTAAACTTTATAATCCTAGCTTTTGATTTCCTAATGCCTTCTATGAAGTCGCCAAAACCCTTCTTAAGGTCGCGGGTAGCCTCCTCAAAGTCCATTGGGCATGGTATTCGACCAATAGGGATGAAGTTCTCCATTCCTTGCCTTCATCCGACCATGCCTTCATTTCATCCCTCCCAATTAGCCTCCTACTAACTTATATTTTCATCCTTAGGCTCCCACCTTCTCTCAAGGCTTTATACTAATCATTTAGATTTTATAATTTTTAAATACCATAATCAAAACAAGTAAAAATAAAATAAAGTTTCTTCTATCAATCTCTTTAATTTACTTTACTAACCATTCTAACACATATCTAAATCTATAAACATATTATGCATTTTGAGTGGATTTTACATACTGTAAGCAATTATAGTATGACAACGATCCTTATTGTAGTTGGACAAATTCATTTTCTGACATGTTATCTTCTTTGATAGCCATACTCCTCATTTTGTAGTTGTGTCATTTCTTCGGACAATGTTGAAAAGTATGCTTAGGTTCTCCACAACATAAACATAATCCTCCTTGATGATATCAAATCTTTTCTTATTCAGTAAGAAGTCTGAAACGTACCATATCAATTTGCATGTCTTCTACTTCCAAATGTATGTTTTGTGAGGACGTTGATGTTGCCATTGAATAATAATGTTGAGGCTCCCTTGTATGATTCTTGGATCAAAACTCAAAAAGTCAATTGTCACACTTCACAACAAAATCAATTGCTTGACTCAATGTTTGAGGAGTGGATAAATTGAGCATTAATTTTTTTTAGTTCATATTGTAATCTGTAGAGAAATTGGCTGATGAGTGCAGCATCATCTCACTTGATATCAATCGCTAGTTGTCGAAATTGTGAAACGTATAATGACACTGATCGATTGACTTATTGTAGGATATGAATCTTGTTGGTTGCAACATGGATTGCATCATGTTCTTTATACATAGATCAAAATTTTGCTAAAAATGCCTCCAAATTATCCAATATTGAATCACTTCGTTCAAGAAAAGATGAAAATCACGATAAAGCAGATCCCAAAAGTAATGTTACAATAAACATAATTTGAGATCCTCGCGTAGGATAACTTTGAGGTTGAAGTTCAATCACTAGTTGTACCTGATTGATGAATCTTGGAAATTTAGATCTTGTGCCATCAAACTTCTTAAACAAAATAATTTTTGATTCTTTACTGTTTGAACGGTGCTCCATCATAGGCGAGATAATATGATTTAGTATAGATATTGATGCAGCTCCAACCATCTCTATTTCTTCACTTCCTACTAATCTTGTTGTTCCTTGTGGTGATAAACTGAATTGATGCATTGCAAGCATTAACTCTCTCATTTGTTCTTGCATTTATGCCATTGCATTCTTCATTTCCGCAAGCTCTGCCATGATAATATAATAGAAAGGAAGGTATCTACTCTCACTTCAAGAAATATAGAATAATACGCTCAAAAGAAAAAAATTTAGAAACAATATCAATTTAAAAGTGGATACTCCACAACTTCTAATATACTTATGTTTTATCAAGAGAAAGGGATAATCCACTCTTAATCAAGAAAAAACAAAGCTCTCATATTGTATGTATACTCTTGTCAATTTGTCAAGGACAAGAACTCGATGAAAGCAAATAAACATATGAAACTTCTATTAAAAAAAATAATAAAATAGAAATAAGGAAGTATGTATATTAAAAGAAATTAGAATGGCTATTGCCACAAGACAAGAAAATTATAGACTCTTGAATCTGGATTAGAAGCAAGAAAGGAATTGACAAGAGTAAAAAAAGCTTCACTCTTGCCTCTATAAATACTATCTAATTAAGAGCTACATGGCGATATTCTATAGGATCTCTTACACGTGTCTAATTTGTAAAACACATGTCAAACTTGCATGACAAGTTTTCTACATGTGCGCCACGTACTTGGCTTGTTTCGCAAGCTACCAACATGTGTGACACATGGCTAGCTTGTTGACCAAGTTTCTAACCTACCAATCATCTATAGACATGTATAAAGGTGATTCCGCATCTATAAAGCTTCTAAAAAGCTTCTCTATCAAATATTATCAAATCAACTTATTTTATCTATTTCTATTGATTTATATTAATTAGATAATTTTTAGAATAAATCTTATGTCCGTGACAGGAGGTGGTTATGTGGTAGGCCATTCCAAAGATTGTAAGAGACGTATAATGCTTTCTTGGATTTATTAATTTCTATCAGATCTTTATCAAAAATTACTCTCAAGTTGCAGCCTTTTTTACTTGATTTACATAAAAAGATAAGTTGAAATGGGGGCCTTGAGTAGAGAAGGTATTCCAAGACCTTAAGATAGCACTCACTAATATTTCAATCTTGGTGCATTTAAATTTTACAGAAGCATTCTACATAAAAACTAATGCTTCAAATTTTGCACTAAGGACCATACTTTTACAAATGGATATAGATAATAAATTCTATCTAGTTTCATTTTACTTTTAAAAGTTTTTTATTACCAAAATTAATTATAAAATCCACAATAAGAAGCTTCTTATTATTGTGGATTCTTTACAAGAATGACGTCATTTTTTCAAAGAAGCAATGCATTCCGTGATTGTATACAAAAATCACAAAAATTTGAAATACTTCATATCAGCTTGAATTCTTAATCGCCATTAAGTTTGATGGAATATATTATTATCTTAATTTAACTTTATTATCATTTATCAACCAAGGAAGCAACAAGGATTATCCAATGTTTTATCAAGAAAATCATATCTTATATTAAGAGTAAGAGAGGCATCATTTGATCAACAATAAGTAACTTTGTTGAAATTGGAGCAATTTCTCCTTTACACCACTATTATATTAGCACCTATTGATTCTAATTTCTTCAATGAAGTACATGCTGCAACCACTAATAATGCTTTGGCTCTTGATATCAAGCATAGTTTCAATGAAAATGCTTACAAGTTTAAGTTTGAAAAAGACCTT